>JAKVIS010000511.1:0-66461 GCA_033119425.1 Bufotes viridis | reverse complement strand
TATACTTTGCCAGCCACTGCTGGGACACCAGATTCAGGGTATTGCTATTTTGGCAATTGAATTTCAGCCCAGAACAAAATATATGTTTTGGCGGACACTATTATACTTTGCCAGCCACTGCTGGGACACCAGATTCAGGGTATTGCTATTTTGGCAATTGAATTTCACCCCAGAACAAAATATACACTGTTACGGACAGATTTAAACCAGGCTTGCAAGTGCTGAAACAACAGATTCAGGGTATTGCTATTTTGGTAATTGAACTTCAAACCAGAACAAAACATATGTTTTGGCGGACACTATTATACTTTGCCAGCCACTGCTGGGACACCAGATTCAGGGTATTGCTATTTTGGCAATTGAATTTTACCCCAGAACAAATTATATGTTTTGTCATATACTATTTTACTTTGCCAGCCACTCCTGGGACACCAGATTCAGGGTATTGCTATTTTGGCAAGTGAATTTCACCCCAGAACAAAATATATGTTTTGGCAGGCACTATTATACTTTGACAGCCACTGCTGGGACATCTGATTCAGGGTATTGCTATTTTTGCCAATTGAATTTCACCCCAGAACAAAATATACCCTGTTACGGATAGATTAAAACCAGGCCTGCAAATGCTGGAACAACAGATTCAGGGTATTGCTATTTTGGCAATTGAATTTAACCCCAGAACAAAATATGTGTTTTGGCGGACACTATTATACTTTGCCAGCCACTGCTGGGACACCAGATTCAGGGTATTGCTATTTTGGCAATTGAATTCCACCCCAAAACAAAATATACCCTGTTACAGACAGATTTGAACTAGGCCTGCAACTGCTGGAACACCAGATTCAGGGTATTGCTATTTTGGCAAATGAATATCACCGCAGAACAAAATATATGTTTTGGCGGACACTATTATACTTTGCCAGCCACTGCTGTGACACCCGATTCAGGGTATTGCTATTTTGGCAATTGAATATCACCGCAGAACAAAATATATGTTTTGGAGGACACTATTATACTTTGCCAGCCACTGCTGGGACACCAGATTCAGGGTATTGCTATTTTGGCAATTGAATTTCACCCCAGAACAAAATATATGTTTTGGCGGACACTATTATACTTTGCCAGCCACTGTTGTGACACCCGATTCAGGGTATTGCTATTTTGGCAATTGAATTTCAGCCCAGAACAAAATATATGTTTTGGCGGACACTATTATACTTTGCCAGCCACTGCTGGGACACCAAATGCAGGGTATTGCTATTTTGGCAAGTGAATTTCACCCCAGAACAAAATATATGTTTTGCGGACACTATTATACTTTGCCAGCCACTGCTGGGACACCAGATTCAGGGTATTGCTATTTTGGCAAGTAAATTTCACCCCAGAACAAAATATATGTTTTGGCGGACACTATTATAATTTGATAGCCACTGCTGGAACACCAGATTCAGGGTATTGCTATTTTGGCAATTGAATTTCACCCCAGAACAAAATATATGTTTTGGCGGACACTATTATACTTTGCCAGCCACTGCTGGGACACCAGATTCAGGGTATTGCTATTTTGGCAATTGAATTTCAGCCCAGAACAAAATATATGTTTTGGCGGACACTATTATACTTTGCCAGCCACTGCTAGGACACCAGATTCAGGGTATTGCTATTTTGGCAATTGAATTTCACCCCAGAACAAAATATACACTGTTACGGACAGATTTAAACCAGGCTTGCAAGTGCTGAAACAACAGATTCAGGGTATTGCTATTTTGGTAATTGAACTTCAAACCAGAACAAAACATATGTTTTGGCGGACACTATTATACTTTGCCAGCCACTGTTGTGACACCCGATTCAGGGTATTGCTATTTTGGCAATTGAATTTCAGCCCAGAACAAAATATATGTTTTGGCGGACACTATTATACTTTGCCAGCCACTGCTGGGACACCAGATGCAGGGTATTGCTATTTTGGCAAGTGAATTTCACCCCAGAATAAAATATATGTTTTGGCGGACACTATTATACTTTGCCAGCCACTGCTGGGACACCAGATTCAGGGTATTGCTATTTTGGCAAGTGAATTTCACCCCAGAACAAAATATATGTTTTGGCGGACACTATTATACTTTGCCAGCCACTACTGTGACACCTGATTCAGGGTATTGCTATTTTGGCAATTGAATTTCACCCCAGAACAAAATATAAGTTTTGGCGGATACTATTATACTTTGCCAGCCACTGCTGGGACACCAGATTAAGAGTAATTGCTATTTTGGCAAGTGAATTTCACCCCAGAACAAAATATATGTTTTGGCGGACACTATTATACTTTGCCAGCCACTGCTGGGACACCAGATTCAGGGTATTGCTATTTTGGCAAGTGAATTTCACCCCAGAACAAAATATATGTTTTTGCGGATACTATTATACTTTGCCAGCCACTGCTGGGACACCAGATTCAGGGTATTGCTATTTTGGCAAGTGAATTTCACCCCAGAACAAAATATATGTTTTGGCGGACACTATTATACTTTGCCAGCCACTGCTGGGACACCAGATTCAGGGTATTGCTATTTTGGCAATTGAATTTCACCCCAGAACAAAATATATGTTTTGGCGGACACTATTATACTTTGCCAGCCACTGCTGGGACACCAGATTCAGGGTATTGCTATTTTGGCAATTGAATTTCACCCCAGAACAAAATATATGTTTTGGCGGACACTATTATACTTTGCCAGCCACTGCTGGGACACCAAATTCAGGGTATTGCTATTTTGGCAAGTGAATTTCACCCCAGAACAAAATATATGTTTTGGCGGACACTATTATACTTTGCCAGCCACTGCTGGGACACCAGATTCAGGGTATTGCTATTTTGGCAAGTGAATTTCACCCCAGAACAAAATATATGTTTTGGCGGACACTATTATACTTTGCCAGCCACTGCTGTGACACCTGATTCAGGGTATTGCTATTTTGGCAATTGAATTTCAACCCAGAACAAAATATATGTTTTGGCGGACACTATTATACTTTGCCAGCCACTGCTGGGACACCAGATTCAGGGTAATTGCTATTTTGTCAAGTAAATATCACCCCAGAACAAAATATATGTTTTGGCGGACACTATTATACTTTGCCAGCCACTACTGTGACACCTGATTCTGGGTATTGCTATTTTGGCAATTGAATTTCACCCCAGAACAAAATATAAGTTTTGGCGTATACTATTATACTTTGCCAGCCACTGCTGGGACACCAGATTAAGGGTAATTGCTATTTTGGCAAGTGATTTTCACCCCAGAACAAAATATATGTTTTTGCGGATACTATTATACTTTGCCAGCCAGTGCTGGGACATCAGATTCAGGGTATTGCTATTTTGGCAAGTAAATTTCACCCCAGAACAAAATATATGTTTTGGCAGACACTATTATACTTTGCCAGCCACTGCTGGGACATCAGATTCAGGGTATTGCTATTTTGGCAAGTGACATTTCACCCCAGAACAAAATATATGTTTTGGCGGACACTATTATAATTTGCCAGCCACTGCTGGAACACCAGATTCAGGGTATTGCTATTTTGGCAATTGAATTTCACCCCAGAACAAAATATATGTTTTGGCGGACACTATTATACTTTGCCAGCCACTGCTGGGACACCAGATTCAGGGTATTGCTATTTTGGCAATTGAATTTCACCCCAGAACAAAATATACAATGTTACGGACAGATTTAAACTAGGCCTGCAACTGCTGGAACACCAGATTCAGGGTATTGCTATTTTGGCAATTGAATTTCAACCCAGAACAAAATATATGTTTTGGCGGACACTATTATACTTTGCCAGCCACTGCTGGGACACCAGATTCAGGGTATTGCTATTTTGGCAATTGAATTTCACCCCAGAACAAATTATATGTTTTGGCATGATACTATTATACTTTGCCAGCCAGTGCTGGGACATCAGATTCAGGGTATTGCTATTTTGGCAAGTGACATTTCACCCCAGAACAAAATATATGTTTTGGCGGACACTATTATACTTTGCCAGCCACTGCTGGGACACCAGATTCAGGGTATTGCTATTTTGGCAATTGAATTTCACTCCAGAACAAAATATATGTTTTGGAGGACACTATTATACTTTGCCAGCCACTGCTGGGACACCAGATTCAGGGTATTGCTATTTTGGCAATTGAATTTCACCCCAGAACAAAATATATGTTTTGGCGGACACTATTATACTTTGCCAGCCACTGCTGGGACACCAGATTCAGGGTATTGCTATTTTGGCAAGTGAATTTCACCCCAGAACAAAATATATGTTTTGGCGGACACTATTATACTTTGCCAGCCACTGCTGGGACACCAGATTCAGGGTATTGCTATTTTGGCAAGTAAATTTCACCCCAGAACAAAATATATGTTTTGGCGGACACTATTATACTTTGCCAGCCACTACTGTGACACCTGATTCTGGGTATTGCTATTTTGGCAATTGAATTTCAACCCAGAACAAAATATAAGTTTTGGCGTATACTATTATACTTTGCCAGCCACTGCTGGGACACCAGATTAAGGGTAATTCTATTTTGTCAAGTAAATATCAACCCAGAACAAAATATATGTTTTGGCGGACACTATTATACTTTGCCAGCCACTACTGTGACACCTGATTCTGGGTATTGCTATTTTGGCAATTGAATTTCACCCCAGAACAAAATATAAGTTTTGTCGTATACTATTATACTTTGCCAGCCACTGCTGGGACACCAGATTAAGGGTAATTCTATTTTGGCAAGTGATTTTCACCCCAGAACAAAATATATGTTTTTGCGGATACTATTATACTTTGCCAGCCAGTGCTGGGACATCAGATTCAGAGTATTGCTATTTTGGCAAGTAAATTTCACCCCAGAACAAAATATATGTTTTTGCAGATACTATTATACTTTGCCAGCCAGTGCTAGGACATCAGATTCAGGGTATTGCTATTTTGGCAAGTACATTTCACCCCAGAACAAAATATATGTTTTGGCGGACACTATTATAATTTGCCAGCCACTGCTGGAACACCAGATTCAGGGTATTGCTATTTTGGCAATTGAATTTCACCCCAGAACAAAATATATGTTTTGGCGGACACTATTATACTTTGCCAGCCACTGCTGGGACACCAGATTCAGGGTATTGCTATTTTGGCAATTGAATTTCACCCCAGAACAAAATATACACTGTTACGGACAGATTTAAACCAGGCTTGCAACTGCTGAAACACCAGATTCAGGGTATTGCTATTTTGGTAATTGAACTTCAAACCAGAACAAAACATATGTTTTGGCGGACACTATTATACTTTGCCAGCCACTGCTGGGACACCAGATTCAGGGTATTGCTATTTTGGCAATTGAATTTTACCCCAGAACAAATTATATGTTTTGGCATATACTATTTTACTTTGCCAGCCACTGCTGGGACACCAGATTCAGGGTATTGCTATTTTGGCAAGTGAATTTCACCCCAGAACAAAATATATGTTTTGGCGGACACTATTATACTTTGCCAGCCACTGCTGGGACACCAGATTCAGGGTATTGCTATTTTGGCAATTGAATTTCACCCCAGAACAAAATATATGTTTTGGACGGACACTATTATAACTTTGCCAGCCACTGCTGGGACACCAGATTCAGGGTATTGCTATTTTGGCAATTGAATTTCACCCCAGAACAAAATATATGTTTTGGCGGACACTATTATACTTTGCCAGCCACTGCTGGGACACCAAATTCAGGGTATTGCTATTTTGGCAAGTGAATTTCACCCCAGAACAAAATATATGTTTTAGCGGACACTATTTATACTTTGCCAGCCACTGCTGGGACACCAGATTCAGGGTATTGCTATTTTGGCAAGTGAATTTCACCCCAGAACAAAATATATGTTTTGGCGGACACTATTATACTTTGCCAGCCACTGCTGTGACACCTGATTCAGGGTATTGCTATTTTGGCAATTGAATTTCACCCCAGAACAAAATATATGTTTTGGCGGACACTATTATACTTTGCCAGCCACTGCTGGGACACCAGATTCAGGGTATTGCTATTTTGGCAAGTGAATTTCACCCCAGAACAAAATATATGTTTTGGCGGACACTATTATACTTTGCCAGCCACTGCTGTGACACCTGATTCAGGGTATTGCTATTTTGGCAATTGAATTTCAGCCCAGAACAAAATATATGTTTTGGCGGACACTATTATACTTTGCCAGCCACTGCTGGGACACCAGATTCAGGGTATTGCTATTTTGGCAAGTGAATTTCACCCCAGAACAAAATATATGTTTTGGCGGACACTATTATACTTTGCCAGCCACGTGCTGGGACACCAGATTCAGGGTATTGCTATTTTGGCAAGTAAATTTCACCCCAGAACAAAATATATGTTTTGGCGGACACTATTATACTTTGCCAGCCACTGCTGGGACACCAGATTCAGGGTATTGCTATTTTGGCAATTGAATTTCACCCCAGAACAAAATATATGTTTTGGCGGACACTATTATACTTTGCCAGCCACTGCTGGGACACCAGATTCAGGGTATTGCTATTTTGGCAATTGAATTTCACCCCAGAACAAAATATATGTTTTGGCGGACACTATTATACTTTGCCAGCCACTGCTGGGACACCAGATTCAGGGTATTGCTATTTTGGCAAGTGAATTTCACCCCAGAACAAAATATATGTTTTGGCGGACACTATTATACTTTGCCAGCCACTGCTGGGACACCAGATTCAGGGTATTGCTATTTTGGCAATTGAATTTCAACCCAGAACAAAATATATGTTTTGGCGGACACTATTATACTTTGCCAGCCACTGCTGGGACACCAGATTCAGGGTATTGCTATTTTGGCAATTGAATTTCAACCCAGAACAAAATATATGTTTTGGCGGACACTATTATACTTTGCCAGCCACTGCTGGGACACCAGATTCAGGGTATTGCTATTTTGGCAAGTGAATTTCACCCCAGAACAAAATATATGTTTTGGCGGACACTATTATACTTTGCCAGCCACTGCTGGGACACCAGATTCTGGGTATTGCTATTTTGGCAATTGAATTTCACCCCAGAACAAAATATATGTTTTGGCGGATACTATTATACTTTGCCAGCCACTGCTGGGACACCAGATTCAGGGTATTGCTATTTTGGCAAGTAAATTTCACCCCAGAACAAAATATATGTTTTGGCGGACACTATTATACTTTGCCAGCCACTACTGTGACACCTGATTCTGGGTATTGCTATTTTGGCAATTGAATTTCAACCCAGAACAAAATATAAGTTTTGGCGTATACTATTATACTTTGCCAGCCACTGCTGGGACACCAGATTCAGGGTAATTGCTATTTTGTCAAGTAAATTTCAACCCAGAACAAAATATATGTTTTGGCGGACACTATTATACTTTGCCAGCCACTGCTGGGACACCTGATTCAGGGTATTGCTATTTTGGCAATTGAATTTCACCCCAGAACAAAATATAAGTTTTGTCGGATACTATTATACTTTGCCAGCCACTGCTGGGACACCAGATTAAGAGTAATTGCTATTTTGGCAAGTGAATTTCACCCCAGAACAAAATATATGTTTTTGCGGATACTATTATACTTTGCCAGCCAGTGCTGGGACATCAGATTCAGGGTATTGCTATTTTGGCAAGTGAATTTCACCCCAGAACAAAATATATGTTTTTGCGGACACTATTATACTTTGCCAGCCAGTGCTAGGACATCAGATTCAGGGTATTGCTATTTTGGCAAGTACATTTCACCCCAGAACAAAATATATGTTTTGGCGGACACTATTATACTTTGCCAGCCACTGCTGGGACACCAGATTCAGGGTATTGCTATTTTGGCAATTGAATATCACCGCAGAACAAAATATATGTTTTGGAGGACTCTATTATACTTTGCCAGCCACTGCTGGGACACCAGATTCAGGGTATTGCTATTTTGGCAATTGAATTTCACCCCAGAACAAAATATATGTTTTGGCGGACACTATTATACTTTGCCAGCCACTGTTGTGACACCCGATTCAGGGTATTGCTATTTTGGCAATTGAATTTCAGCCCAGAACAAAATATATGTTTTGGCGGACACTAGTATACTTTGCCAGCCACTGCTGGGACACCAAATGCAGGGTATTGCTATTTTGGCAAGTGAATTTCACCCCAGAACAAAATATATGTTTTGGCGGACACTATTATACTTTGCCAGCCACTGCTGGGACACCAGATTCAGGGTATTGCTATTTTGGCAAGTAAATTTCACCCCAGAACAAAATATATGTTTTGGCGGACACTATTATACTTTGCCAGCCACTACTGTGACACCTGATTCTGGGTATTGCTATTTTGGCAATTGAATTTAAACCCAGAACAAAATATAAGTTTTGGCGTATACTATTATACTTTGCCAGCCACTGCTGGGACACCAGATTAAGGGTAATTCTATTTTGTCAAGTAAATATCAACCCAGAACAAAATATATGTTTTGGCGGACAATATTATACTTTGCCAGCCACTACTGTGACACCTGATTCTGGGTATTGCTATTTTGGCAATTGAATTTCACCCCAGAACAAAATATAAGTTTTGTCGTATACTATTATACTTTGCCAGCCACTGCTGGGACACCAGATTAAGGGTAATTCTATTTTGGCAAGTGATTTTCACCCCAGAACAAAATATATGTTTTTGCGGATACTATTATACTTTGCCAGCCAGTGCTGGGACATCAGATTCAGAGTATTGCTATTTTGGCAAGTAAATTTCACCCCAGAACAAAATATATGTTTTTGCAGATACTATTATACTTTGCCAGCCAGTGCTAGGACATCAGATTCAGGGTATTGCTATTTTGGCAAGTACATTTCACCCCAGAACAAAATATATGTTTTGGCGGACACTATTATAATTTGCTAGCCACTGCTGGAACACCAGATTCAGGGTATTGCTATTTTGGCAATTGAATTTCACCCCAGAACAAAATATATGTTTTGGCGGACACTATTATACTTTGCCAGCCACTGCTGGGACACCAGATTAAGGGTATTGCTATTTTGGCAATTGAATTTCACCCCAGAACAAAATATACAATGTTACGGACAGATTTAAACCAGGCTTGCAACTGCTGAAACACCAGATTCAGGGTATTGCTATTTTGGTAATTGAACTTCAAACCAGAACAAAACATATGTTTTGGCGGACACTATTATACTTTGCCAGCCACTGCTGGGACACCAGATTCAGGGTATTGCTATTTTGGCAATTGAATTTTACCCCAGAACAAATTATATGTTTTGGCATATACTATTTTACTTTGCCAGCCACTCCTGGGACATCAGATTCAGGGTATTGCTATTTTGGCAAGTGAATTTCACCCCAGAACAAAATATATGTTTTGGCAGGCACTATTATACTTTTACAGCCACTGCTGGGACATCTGATTCAGGGTATTGCTATTTTTGCCAATTGAATTTCACCCCAGAACAAAATATACCCTGTTACGGATAGATTAAAACCAGGCCTGCAAATGCTGGAACAACAGATTCAGGATATTACTATTTTGGCAATTGAATTTAACCCCAGAACAAAATATGTGTTTTGGCGGACACTATTATACTTTGCCAGCCACTGCTGGGACACCTGATTCTGGGTATTGCTATTTTGGCAATTGAATTTCAACCCAGAACAAAATATAAGTTTTGGCGTATACTATTATACTTTGCCAGCCACTG
Organism: Bufotes viridis; assembly: GCA_033119425.1. Taxonomy (NCBI): domain Eukaryota; kingdom Metazoa; phylum Chordata; class Amphibia; order Anura; family Bufonidae; genus Bufotes; species Bufotes viridis. The sequence goes on along the minus strand of JAKVIS010000511.1, from coordinate 56,632 downwards.
CTGGGACACCAGATTAAGGGTAATTCTATTTTGTCAAGTAAATTTCACCCCAGAACAAAATATATGTTTTGGCAGACACTATTATACTTTGCCAGCCACTACTGTGACACCTGATTCTGGGTATTGCTATTTTGGCAATTGAATTTAACCCCAGAACAAAATATAAGTTTTGGCGTATACTATTATACTTTGCCAGCCACTGCTGGGACACCAGATTAAGGGTAATTCTATTTTGGCAAGTGAATTTCACCCCAGAACAAAATATATGTTTTTGCGGATACTATTATACTTTGCCAGCCAGTGCTGGGACATCAGATTCAGGGTATTGCAATTTAGGCAAGTAAAATTCACCCCAGAACAAAATATATGTTTTGGCGAACACTATTATAATTTGCCAGCCACTGCTGGGACACCAGATTCAGGGTATTGCTATTTTGGCAAGTACATTTAACCCCAGAACAAAATATATGTTTTGGCGGACACTATTATACTTTGCCAGCCACTGCTGGGACACCAGATTCAGGGTATTGCTATTTTGGCAAGTAAATTTCACCCCAGAACAAAATATATGTTTTGGCGGACACTATTATAATTTGCTAGCCACTGCTGGAACACCAGATTCAGGGTATTGCTATTTTCGCAATTGAATTTCACCCCAGAACAAAATATATGTTTTGGCGGACACTATTATACTTTGCCAGCCACTGCTGGGACAACAGATTCAGGGTATTGCTATTTTGGCAATTGAATTTTACCCCAGAACAAATTATATGTTTTGGCATATACTATTTTACTTTGCCAGCCACTCCTGGGACACCAGATTAAGGGTATTGCTATTTTGGCAAGTGAATTTCACCCCAGAACAAAATATATCTTTTGGCAGGCACTATTATACTTTGACAGCCACTGCTGGGACATCTGATTCAGGGTATTGCTATTTTTGGCAATTAAATTTCACCCCAGAACAAAATATACCCTGTTACGGATAGATTAAAACCAGGCCTGCAAATGCTGGAACAACAGATTCAGGATATTACTATTTTGGCAATTGAATTTAACCCCAGAACAAAATATGTGTTTTGGCGGACACTATTATACTTTGCGAGCCAGTGCTGGAACACCAGATTCAGGGTATCGCTATTTTGGCAATTGAATTCCGCCCCAAATCAAAATATACCCTGTTACAGACAGATTTGAACTAGGCCTGCAACTGCTGGAACACCAGATTCAGGGTATTGCTATTTTGGCAATTGAATATCACCCCAAAACAAAATATATGTTTTGGCGAACACTATTATACTTTGCCAGCCACTGCTGGGACACCAGATTCAGGGTATTGCTATTTTGGCAAGTAAATGTCACCCCAGAACAAAATATATGTTTTGGCGGACACTATTATAATTTGCTAGCCACTGCTGGAACACCAGATTCAGGGTATTGCTATTTTGGCAATTGAATTTCACCCCAGAACAAAATATATGTTTTGGCGGACACTATTATACTTTGCCAGCCACTGCTGGGGCACCAGATTCAGGGTATTGCTATTTTGGCAATTGAATTTCAGCCCAGAACAAAATATATGTTTTGGCGGACACTATTATACTTTGCCAGCCATTGCTGGGACACCAGATTCAGGGTATTGCTCTTTTGGCAATTGAATTTCACACCAGAACAAAATATACACTGTTACGGACAGATTTAAACCAGGCTTGCAAGTGCTGGGACACCAGATTCAGGGTATTGCTATTTTGGTAATTGAACTTCAAACCAGAACAAAACATATGTTTTGGCGGACACTATTATACTTTGCCAGCCACTGCTGGGACACCAGATTCAGGGTATTGCTATTTTGGCAATTGAATTTTACCCCAGAACAAATTATATGTTTTTCATATACTATTTTACTTTGCCAGCCGCTCCTGGGACACCAGTTTCAGGGTATTGCTATTTTGGCAAGTGAATTTCACCCCAGAACAAAATATATGTTTTGGCAGGCACTATTATACTTTGACAGCCACTGCTGGGACATCTGATTCAGGGTATTGCTATTTTTGCCAATTGAATTTCACCCTAGAACAAAATATACCCTGTTACGGGTAGATTAAAACCAGGCCTGCAAATGCTGGAACAACAGATTCAGGGTATTGCTATTTTGGCAATTGTATTTAACCCTAGAACAAAATATGTGTTTTGGCGGACACTATTATACTTTGCCAGCCACTGCTGGGACACCAGATTCAGGGTATTGCTATTTTGGCAATTGAATTCCACCCCAAAACAAAATATACCCTGTTACAGACAGATTTGAACTAGGCCTGCAACTGCTGGAACACCAGATTCAGGGTATTGCTATTTTGGAAATTGAATATCACCCCAGAACAAAATATATGTTTTGGCGGACACTATTATACTTTGCCAGCCATTGCTGGGACACCAGATTAAGGGTATTGCTATTTTGGCAAGTGAATTTCACCCCAGAACAAAATATATGTTTTGGAGGACACTATTATACTTTGCCAGCCACTGTTGTGACACCCGATTCAGGGTATTGCTATTTTGGCAATTGAATATCACCGCAGAACAAAATATATGTTTTGGCGGACACTATTATACTTTGCCAGCCACTGCTGGGACACCAGATTCAGGGTATTGCTATTTTGGCAATTGAATTTCACCCCAGAACAAAATATATGTTTTGGCGGACACTATTATACTTTGCCAGCCACTACTGTGACACCTGATTCTGGGTATTGCCATTTTGGCAATTGAATTTCACCCCAGAACAAAATATAAGTTTTGGCGTATACTATTATACTTTGCCAGCCACTGCTGGGACACCAGATTAAGGGTATTGCTATTTTGGCAAGTGAATTTCACCCCAGAACAAAATATATGTTTTTGCGGATACTATTATACTTTGCCAGCCAGTGCTGGGACATCAGATTCAGGGTATTGCTATTTTGGCAAGTAAAATTCACCCCAGAACAAAATATATGTTTTGGCGAACACTATTATACTTTGCCAGCCACTGCTGGGACACCAGATTCAGGGTATTGCTATTTTGGCAAGTAAATTTCAACCCAGAACAAAATATATGTTTTGGCGGACACTATTATAATTTGCTAGCCACTGCTGGAACACCAGATTCAGGGTATTGCTATTTTGGCAATTGAATTTCCCCCAGAACAAAATATATGTTTTGGCGGACACTATTATACTTTGCCAGCCACTGCTGGGACACCATATTCAGGGTATTGCTATTTTGGCAATTGAATTTCACCCCAGAACAAAATATATGTTTTGGCGGACACTATTATACTTTGCCAGCCACTGTTGTGACACCCGATTCAGGGTATTGCTATTTTGGCAATTGAATTTCAGCCCAGAACAAAATATATGTTTTGGCGGACACTATTATACTTTGCCAGCCACTGCTAGGACACCAAATGCAGGGTATTGCTATTTTGGCAAGTGAATTTCACCCCAGAACAAAATATATGTTTTGGCGGACACTATTATACTTTGCCAGCCACTGCTGGGACACCAGATTCAGGGTATTGCTATTTTGTCAAGTAAATTTCACCCCAGAACAAAATATATGTTTTGGCGGACACTATTATACTTTGCCAGCCACTACTGTGACACCTGATTCTGGGTATTGCTATTTTGGTAATTGAATTTCACCCCAGAACAAAATATAAGTTTTGGCGTATACTATTAAACTTTGCCAGCCACTGCTGGGACACCAGATTAAGGGTATTGCTATTTTGGCAAGTGAATTTCACCCCAGAACAAAATATATGTTTTTGCGGATTTTATTATACTTTGCCAGCCAGTGCTGGGACATCAGATTCAGGGTATTGCTATTTTGGCAAGTAAAATTCACCCCAGAACAAAATATATGTTTTGGCGAACACTATTATACTTTGCCAGCCACTGCTGGGACACCAGATTCAGGGTATTGCTATTTTGGCAAGTAAATTTCAACCCAGAACAAAATATATGTTTTGGCGGACACTATTATACTTTGCCAGCCACTGCTAGGACACCAGATTCAGGGTATTGCTATTTTGGCAATTGAATTTCACCCCAGAACAAAATATACACTGTTACGGACAGATTTAAACCAGGCTTGCAAGTGCTGAAACAACAGATTCAGGGTATTGCTATTTTGGTAATTGAACTTCAAACCAGAACAAAACATATGTTTTGGCGGACACTATTATACTTTGCCAGCCACTGCTGGGACACCAGATTCAGGGTATTGCTATTTTGGCAATTGAATTTCAGCCCAGAACAAAATATATGTTTTGGCGGACACTATTATACTTTGCCAGCCACTGCTGGGACACCAAATGCAGGGTATTGCTATTTTGGCAAGTGAATTTCACCCCAGAACAAAATATATGTTTTGGCGGACACTATTATACTTTGCCAGCCACTGCTGGGACACCAGATTCAGGGTATTGCTATTTTGGCAAGTAAATTTCACCCCAGAACAAAATATATGTTTTGGCGGACACTATTATACTTTGCCAGCCACTGCTGGGACACCAGATTCAGGGTATTGCTATTTTGGCAATTGAATTTCACCCCAGAACAAAATATATGTTTTGGCGGACACTATTATACTTTGCCAGCCACTGCTGGGACACCAGATTCAGGGTATTGCTATTTTGGCAATTGAATTTCAGCCCAGAACAAAATATATGTTTTGGCGGACACTATTATACTTTGCCAGCCACTGCTGGGACACCAGATTCAGGGTATTGCTATTTTGGCAATTGAATTTCACCCCAGAACAAAATATACACTGTTACGGACAGATTTAAACCAGGCTTGCAAGTGCTGAAACACCAGATTCAGGGTATTGCTATTTTGGTAATTGAACTTCAAACCAGAACAAAACATATGTTTTGGCGGACACTATTATACTTTGCCAGCCACTGCTGGGACACCAGATTCAGGGTATTGCTATTTTGGCAATTGAATTTTACCCCAGAACAAATTATATGTTTTGTCATATACTATTTTACTTTGCCAGCCACTCCTGGGACATGAGATTCAGGGTATTGCTATTTTGGCAAGTGAATTTCACCCCAGAACAAAATATATGTTTTGGCAAGCACTATTATACTTTGACAGCCACTGCTGGGACATCTGATTCAGGGTATTGCTATTTTTGCCAATTGAATTTCACCCCAGAACAAAATATACCCTGTTACGGATAGATTAAAACCAGGCCTGCAAATGCTGGAACAACAGATTCAGGGTATTGCTATTTTGGCAATTGAATTTAACCCCAGAACAAAATATGTGTTTTGGCGGACACTATTATACTTTGCCAGCCACTGCTGGGACACCAGATTCAGGGTATTGCTATTTTGGCAATTGAATTCCACCCCAAAACAAAATATACCCTGTTACAGACAGATTTGAACTAGGCCTGCAACTGCTGGAACACCAGATTCCGGGTATTGCTTTTTTTGCAATTGAATATCACCCCAGAACAAAATATATGTTTTGGCGGACACTATTATACTTTGCCAGCCACTGCTGGGACACCAGATTAAGGGTATTGCTATTTTGGCAAGTGAATTTCACCCCAGAACAAAATATATGTTTTGGAGGACACTATTATACTTTGCCAGCCACTGTTGTGACACCCGATTCAGGGTATTGCTATTTTGGCAATTGAATATCACCGCAGAACAAAATATATGTTTTGGCGGACACTATTATACTTTGCCAGCCACTGCTGGGACACCAAATGCAGGGTATTGCTATTTTGGCAAGTGAATTTCACACCAGAACAAAATATATGTTTTGGCGGACACTATTATACTTTGCCAGCCACTGGTGGGACACCAGATTCAGGGAATTGCTATTTTGGCAAGTAAATTTCGCCCCAGAACAAAATATATGTTTTGGCGGACACTATTATACTTTGCCAGCCACTACTGTGACACCTGATTCTGGGTATTGCTATTTTGGCAATTGAATTTCACCCCAGAAAAAAATATAAGTTTTGGCGTATACTATTATACTTTGCCAGCCACTGCTGGGACACCAGATTAAGGGTATTGCTATTTTGGCAAGTAAAATTCACCCCAGAACAAAATATATGTTTTGGCGAACACTATTATACTTTGCCAGCCACTGCTGGGACTCCAGATTCAGGGTATTGCTATTTTGGCAAGTAAATTTCACCCCAGAACAAAATATATGTTTTGGCGGACACTATTATAATTTGCTAGCCACTGCTGGAACACCAGATTCATGGTATTGCTATTTTCGCAATTGAATTTCACCCCAGAACAAAATATATGTTTTGGCGGACACTATTATACTTTGCCAGCCACTGCTGGGACACCAGATTCAGGGTATTGCTATTTTGGCAATTGAATTTCAGCCCAGAACAAAATATATGTTTTGGCGGACACTATTATACTTTGCCAGCCACTGCTGGGACACCAGATTCAGGGTATTGCTATTTTGGCAATTGAATTTCACCCAGAACAAAATATACACTGTTATGGACAGATTTAAACCAGACTTGCAAGTGCTGAAACACCAGATTCAGGGTATTGCTATTTTGGTAATTGAACTTCAAACCAGAACAAAACATATGTTTTGGCGGACACTATTATACTTTGCCAGCCACTGCTGGGACACCAGATTCAGATTATTGCTATTTTGGCAATTGAATTCTACCCCAGAACAAATTATATGTTTTGTCATATACTATTTTACTTTGCCAGCCACTCCTGGGACACCAGATTCAGGGTATTGCTATTTTGGCAAGTGAATTTCACCCCAGAACAAAATATGTGTTTTGGCGGACACTATTATACTTTGCCAGCCACTGCTGGGACACCAGATTCAGGGTATTGCTATTTTGGCAATTGAATTTCACCCCAGAACAAAATATACCCTCTTACGGATAGATTAAAACCAGGCCTGCAAATGCTGGAACAACAGATTCAGGGTATTGCTATTTTGGCAATTGAATTTAACCCCAGAACAAAATATGTGTTTTGGCGGACACTATTATACTTTGCCAGCCACTGTTGTGACACCCGATTCAGGGTATTGCTATTTTGGCAATTGAATTCCACCCCAAAACAAAATATACCCTGTTACAGACAGATTTGAACTAGGCCTGCAACTGCTGGAACACCAGATTCAGGGTATTGCTATTTTGGCAATTGAATATCACCCCAGAACAAAATATATGTTTTGGCGGACACTATTATACTTTGCCAGCCACTGCTGGGACACCAGATTAAGGGTATTGCTATTTTGGCAAGTGAATTTCACCCAGAACAAAATATATGTTTTGGAGGACACTATTATACTTTGCCAGCCACTGTTGTGACACCCGATTCAGGGTATTGCTATTTTGGCAATTGAATATCACCGCAGAACAAAATATATGTTTTGGCGGACACTATTATACTTTGCCAGCCACTGCTGGGACACCAGATTCAGGGTATTGCTATTTTGGCAATTGAATTTCACCCCAGAACAAAATATACACTGTTATGGACAGATTTAAACCAGACTTGCAAGTGCTGAAACACCAGATTCAGGGTATTGCTATTTTGGTAATTGAACTTCAAACCAGAACAAAACATATGTTTTGGCGGACACTATTATACTTTGCCAGCCACTGCTGGGACACCAGATTCAGGGTATTGCTATTTTGGCAATTGAATTTTACCCCAGAACAAATTATATGTTTTGTCATATACTATTTTACTTTGCCAGCCACTCCTGGGACACCAGATTCAGGGTATTGCTATTTTGGCAAGTGAATTTCACCCCAGAACAAAATATATGTTTTGGCAGGCACTATTATACTTTGACAGCCACTGCTGGGACATCTGATTCAGGGTATTGCTATTTTTGCCAATTGAATTTCACCCCAGAACAAAATATACCCTGTTACGGATAGATTAAAACCAGGCCTGCAAATGCTGGAACAACAGATTCAGGGTATTGCTATTTTGGCAATTGAATTTAACCCCAGAACAAAATATGTGTTTTGGCGGACACTATTATACTTTGCCAGCCACTGCTGGGACACCAGATTCAGGGTATTGCTATTTTGGCAATTGAATTTCACCCCAAAACAAAATATACCCTGTTACAGACAGATTTGAACTAGGCCTGCAACTGCTGGAACACCAGATTCAGGGTATTGCTATTTTGGCAATTGAATATCACCCCAGAACAAAATATATGTTTTGGCGGACACTATTATACTTTGCCAGCCACTGCTGGGACACCAGATTCAGGGTATTGCTATTTTGGCAAGTGAATTTCATCCCAGAACAAAATATATGTTTTGGCGGACACTATTATACTTTGCCAGCCACTGTTGTGACACCCGATTCAGGGTATTGCTATTTTGGCAATTGAATTTCACCCCAGAACAAAATATATGTTTTGGCGGACACTATTATACTTTGCCAGCCACTGCTGGGACACCAGATTCAGGGTATTGCTATTTTGGCAATTGAATTTCACCCCAGAACAAAATATATGTTTTGGCGGACACTATTATACTTTGCCAGCCACTGCTGGGACACCAGATTCAGGGTATTGCTATTTTGGCAAGTGAATTTCACCCCAGAACAAAATATATGTTTTGGCGGACACTATTATACTTTGCCAGCCACTGCTGGGACACCAGATTCAGGGTATTGCTATTTTGGCAAGTAAATTTCACCCCAGAACAAAATATATGTTTTGGCGGACACTATTATACTTTGCCAGCCACTGCTGGGACACCAGATTCAGGGTATTGCTATTTTGGCAATTGAATTTCACCCCAGAACAAAATATATGTTTTGGCGGACACTATTATACTTTGCCAGCCACTGCTGGGACACCAGATTCAGGGTATTGCTATTTTGGCAATTGAATTTCACCCCAGAACAAAATATATGTTTTGGCGGACACTATTATACTTTGCCAGCCACTGCTGGGACACCTGATTCAGGGTATTGCTATTTTGGCAATTGAATTTCACCCCAGAACAAAATATATGTTTTGGCGTATACTATTATACTTTGCCAGCCAGTGCTGGGACATCAGATTCAGGGTATTGCTATTTTGGCAAGTAAAATTCACCCCAGAACAAAATATATGTTTTGGCGAACACTATTATACTTTGCCAGCCACTGCTGGGACACCAGATTCAGGGTATTGCTATTTTGGCAAGTAAATTTCAACCCAGAACAAAATATATGTTTTGGCGGACACTATTATAATTTGCTAGCCACTGCTGGAACACCAGATTTAGGGTATTGCTATTTTGGCAATTGAATTTCACCCCAGAACAAAATATATGTTTTGGCGGAAACTATTATACTTTGCCAGCCACTGCTGGGACACCAGATTCAGGGTATTGCTATTTTGGCAATTGAATTTCACCCCAGAACAAAATATATGTTTTGGCGGACACTATTATACTTTGCCAGCAACTGTTGTGACACCCGATTCAGGGTATTGCTATTTTGGCAATTGAATTTCACCCCAGAACAAAATATATGTTTTGGCGGACACTATTATACTTTGCCAGCCACTGCTGGGACACCAGATTCAGGGTATTGCTATTTTGGCAATTGAATTTCTCCCCAGAACAAAATATACACTGTTACGGACAGATTTAAACCAGGTTTGCAACTGCTGAAACACCAGATTCAGGGTATTGCTATTTTGGTAATTGAACTTCAAACCAGAACAAAACTTATGTTTTGGCGGAAACTATTATACTTTGCCAGCCACTGCTGGGACACCAGATTCAGGGTATTGCTATTTTGGCAATTGAATTTTACCCCAGAACAAATTATATGTTTTGTCATATACTATTTTACTTTGCCAGCCACTCCTGGGACACGAGATTCAGGGTATTGCTATTTTGGCAAGTGAATTTCACCCCAGAACAAAATATATGTTTTGGCAGGCACTATTATACTTTAACAGCCACTGCTGGGACATCTGATTAAGGGTATTGCTATTTTTGCCAATTGCATTTCACCCCAGAACAAAATATACCCTGTTACGGATAGATTAAAACCAGGCCTGCAAATGCTGGAACAACAGATTCAGGGTATTGCTATTTTGGCAATTGAATTTAACCCCAGAACAAAATATGTGTTTTGGCGGACACTATTATACTTTGCCAGCCACTGCTGGGACACCAGATTCAGGGTATTGCTATTTTGGCAATTGAATTTCACCCCAAAACAAAATATACCCTGTTACAGACAGATTTGAACTAGGCCTGCAACTGCTGGAACACCAGATTCAGGGTATTGCTATTTTGGCAATTGAATATCACCCCAGAACAAAATATATGTTTTGGCGGACACTATTATACTATGCCAGCCACTGCTGGAACACCAGATTCAGGGTATTGCTATTTTGGCAATTGAATTTCAGCCCAGAACAAAATATATGTTTTGGCGGACACTATTATACTTTGCCAGCCACTGCTGGGACACCAGATTCAGGGTATTGCTATTTTGGCAATTGAATTTCAGCCCAGAACAAAATATATGTTTTAGCGGACACTATTATACTTTGCCAGCCACTGCTGGGACACCAGATTCAGGGTATTGCTATTTTGGCAATTGAATTTCACCCCAGAACAAAATATATGTTTTGGCGAACACTATTATACTTTGCCAGCCACTGCTGGGACACCAGATTCAGGGTATTGCTATTTTGGCAAGTGAATTTCACCCCAGAACAAAATATATGTTTTGGCGAACACTATTATACTTTGCCAGCCACTGCTGGGACACCAGATTCAGGGTATTGCTATTTTGGCAATTGAATTTCACCCCAGAACAAAATATATGTTTTGGCGGACACTATTATACTTTGCCAGCCACTGCTGGGACACCAGATTCAGGGTATTGCTATTTTGGCAAGTGAATTTCACCCCAGAACAAAATATATGTTTTGGCGGACACTATTATACTTTGCCAGCCACTGCTGGGACACCAGATTCAGGGTATTGCTATTTTGGCAATTGAATTTCACCCCAGAACAAAATATATGTTTTGGCGGACACTATTATACTTTGCCAGCCACTGCTGGGACACCAGATTCAGGGTATTGCTATTTTGGCAATTGAATTTCACCCCAGAACAAAATATATGTTTTGGCGGACACTATTATACTTTGCCAGCCACTGCTGGGACACCAGATTCAGGGTATTGCTATTTTGGCAATTGAATTTCACCCCAGAACAAAATATATGTTTTGGCGGACACTATTATACTTTGCCAGCCACTGCTGGGACACCAGATTCAGGGTATTGCTATTTTGGCAATTGAATTTCAGCCCAGAACAAAATATATGTTTTGGCGAACACTATTATACTTTGCCAGCCACTGCTGGGACACCAGATTCAGGGTATTGCTATTTTGGCAATTGAATTTCACCCCAGAACAATATATACAATGTTACAGACAGATTTAAACCAGGCTTGCAAGTGCTGAAACACCAGATTCAAGGTATTGCTATTTTGGTAATTGAACTTCAAACCAGAACAAAACATATGTTTTGGCGGACACTATTATACTTTGCCAGCCACTGCTGGGACACCAGATTCAGGGTATTGCTATTTTGGCAATTGAATTTTACCCCAGAACAAATTATATGTTTTGTCATATACTATTTTACTTTGCCAGCCACTCCTGGGACACGAGATTCAGGGTATTGCTATTTTGGCAAGTGAATTTCACCCCAGAACAAAATATATGTTTTGGCAGGCACTATTATACTTTGACAGCCACTGCTGGGACATCTGATTCAGGGTATTGCTATTTTTGCCAATTGAATTTAACCCCAGAACAAAATATACCCTGTTACGTATAGATTAAAACTAGGCCTGCAAATGCTGGAACAACAGATTCAGGGTATTGCTATTTTGGCAATTGAATTTAACCCCAGAACAAAATATGTGTTTTGGCGTACACTATTATACTTTGCCAGCCACTGCTGGGACACCAGATTCAGGGTATTGCTATTTTGGCAATTGAATTCCACCCCAAAACAAAATATACCTTGTTACAGACAGATTTGAACTAGGCCTGCAACTGCTGGAACACCAGATTCAGGGTATGGCTATTTTTGCAATTGAATTTCAGCCCAGAACAAAATATATGTTTTGGCGGACACTATTATACTTTGCCAGCCACTGTTGTGACACCCGATTCAGGGTATTGCTATTTTGGCAATTGAATATCACCGCAGAACAAAATATATGTTTTGGCGGACACTATTATACTTTGCCAGCCACTGCTGGGACACCAGATTCAGGGTATTGCTATTTTGGCAATTGAATTTCACCCCAGAAAAAAATATATGTTTTGGCGGACACTATTATACTTTGCCAGCCACTGTTGTGACACCCGATTCAGGGTATTGCTATTTTGGCAATTGAATTTCAGCCCAGAACAAAATATATGTTTTGGCGGACACTATTATACTATGCCAGCCACTGCTGGGACACCAAATGCAGGGTATTGCTATTTTGGCAAGTGAATTTCACCCCAGAACAAAATATATATTTTGGCGGACACAATTATACTTTGCCAGCCACTGCTGGGACACCAGATTCAGGGTATTGCTATTTTGGCAAGTAAATTTCACCCCAGAACAAAATATATGTTTTGGCGGACACTATTATACTTTGCCAGCCACTACTGTGACACCTGATTCTGGGTATTGCTATTTTGTCAATTGAATTTCACCCCAGAACAAAATATAAGTTTTGGCGTAGACTATTATACTTTGCCAGCCACTGCTGGGACACCAGATTAAGGGTATTGCTATTTTGGCAAGTGAATTTCACCCCAGAACAAAATATATGTTTTTGCGGATACTATTATACTTTGCCAGCCAGTGCTGGGACATCAGATTCAGGGTATTGCTATTTTGGCAAGTAAAATTCACCCCAGAACAAAATATATGTTGTGGCGAACACTATTATACTTTGCCAGCCACTGCTGGGACACCAGATTCAGGGTATTGCTATTTTGGCAAGTAAATTTCACCCCAGAACAAAATATATGTTTTGGCGGACACTATTATAATTTGCTAGCCACTGCTGGAACACCAGATTCAGGGTATTGCTATTTTGGCAATTGAATTTCACCCCAGAACAAAATATATGTTTTGGCGGACACTATTATACTTTGCCAGCCACTGCTGGGACACCAGATTCAGGGTATTGCTATTTTGGCAATTGAATTTCAGCCCAGAACAAAATATATGTTTTGGCGGACACTATTATACTTTGCCAGCCACTGCTGGGACACCAGATTCAGGGTATTGCTATTTTGGCAATTGAATTTCACCCCAGAACAAAATATACACTGTTACGGACAGATTTAAACCAGGCTTGCAAGTGCTGAAACAACAGATTCAGGGTATTGCTATTTTGGTAATTGAACTTCAAACCAGAACAAAACATATGTTTTGGCGGACACTATTATACTTTGCCAGCCACTGCTGGGACACCAGATTCAGGGTATTGCTATTTTGGCAATTGAATTTTACCCCAGAACAAATTATATGTTTTGTCATATACTATTTTACTTTGCCAGCCACTCCTGGGACACCAGATTCAGGGTATTGCTATTTTGGCAAGTGAATTTCACCCCAGAACAAAATATATGTTTTGGCAGGCACTATTATACTTTGACAGCCACTGCTGGGACATCTGATTCAGGGTATTGCTATTTTTGCCAATTGAATTTCACCCCAGAACAAAATATACCCTGTTACGGATAGATTAAAACCAGGCCTGCAAATGCTGGAACAACAGATTCAGGGTATTGCTATTTTGGCAATTGAATTTAACCCCAGAACAAAATATGTGTTTTGGCGGACACTATTATACTTTGCCAGCCACTGCTGGGACACCAGATTCAGGGTATTGCTATTTTGGCAATTGAATTCCACCCCAAAACAAAATATACCCTGTTACAGACAGATTTGAACTAGGCCTGCAACTGCTGGAACACCAGATTCAGGGTATTGCTATTTTGGCAAATGAATATCACCGCAGAACAAAATATATGTTTTGGCGGACACTATTATACTTTGCCAGCCACTGCTGTGACACCCGATTCAGGGTATTGCTATTTTGGCAATTGAATATCACCGCAGAACAAAATATATGTTTTGGAGGACACTATTATACTTTGCCAGCCACTGCTGGGACACCAGATTCAGGGTATTGCTATTTTGGCAATTGAATTTCACCCCAGAACAAAATATATGTTTTGGCGGACACTATTATACTTTGCCAGCCACTGTTGTGACACCCGATTCAGGGTATTGCTATTTTGGCAATTGAATTTCAGCCCAGAACAAAATATATGTTTTGGCGGACACTATTATACTTTGCCAGCCACTGCTGGGACACCAAATGCAGGGTATTGCTATTTTGGCAAGTGAATTTCACCCCAGAACAAAATATATGTTTTGGCGGACACTATTATACTTTGCCAGCCACTGCTGGGACACCAGATTCAGGGTATTGCTATTTTGGCAAGTAAATTTCACCCCAGAACAAAATATATGTTTTGGCGGACACTATTATACTTTGCCAGCCACTGCTGTGACACCCGATTCAGGGTATTGCTATTTTGGCAATTGAATTTCAGCCCAGAACAAAATATATGTTTTGGCGGACACTATTATACTTTGCCAGCCACTGCTGGGACACCAAATGCAGGGTATTGCTATTTTGGCAAGTGAATTTCACCCCAGAACAAAATATATGTTTTGGCGGACACTATTATACTTTGCCAGCCACTGCTGGGACACCAGATTCAGGGTATTGCTATTTTGGCAAGTAAATTTCACCCCAGAACAAAATATATGTTTTGGCGGACACTATTATACTTTGCCAGCCACTACTGTGACACCTGATTCTGGGTATTGCTATTTTGGCAATTGAATTTCAACCCAGAACAAAATATAAGTTTTGGCGTATACTATTATACTTTGCCAGCCACTGCTGGGACACCAGATTAAGGGTAATTCTATTTTGTCAAGTAAATTTCAACCCAGAACAAAATATATGTTTTGGCGGACACTATTATACTTTGCCAGCCACTACTGTGACACCTGATTCTGGGTATTGCTATTTTGGCAATTGAATTTCACCCCAGAACAAAATATAAGTTTTGTCGTATACTATTATACTTTGCCAGCCACTGCTGGGACACCAGATTAAGGGTAATTCTATTTTGGCAAGTGAATTTCACCCCAGAACAAAATATATGTTTTTGCGGATACTATTATACTTTGCCAGCCAGTGCTGGGACATCAGATTCAGGGTATTGCTATTTTGGCAAGTAAATTTCACCCCAGAACAAAATATATGTTTTTGCGGACACTATTATACTTTGCCAGCCAGTGCTAGGACATCAGATTCAGGGTATTGCTATTTTGGCAAGTACATTTCACCCCAGAACAAAATATATGTTTTGGCGGACACTATTATACTTTGCCAGCCACTGCTGGAACACCAGATTCAGGGTATTGCTATTTTGGCAATTGAATTTCACCCCAGAACAAAATATATGTTTTGGCGGACACTATTATACTTTGCCAGCCACTGCTGGGACACCAGATTAAGGGTATTGCTATTTTGGCAATTGAATTTCAGCCCAGAACAAAATATATGTTTTGGCGGACACTATTATACTTTGCCAGCCACTGCTGGGACACCAGATTCAGGGTATTGCTATTTTGGCAATTGAATTTCACCCCAGAACAAAATATACACTGTTACGGACAGATTTAAACCAGGCTTGCAAGTGCTGAAACAACAGATTCAGGGTATTGCTATTTTGGTAATTGAACTTCAAACCAGAACAAAACATATGTTTTGGCGGACACTATTATACTTTGCCAGCCACTGCTGGGACACCAGATTCAGGGTATTGCTATTTTGGCAAGTAAATTTCGCCCCAGAACAAAATATATGTTTTGGCGGACACTATTATACTTTGCCAGCCACTACTGTGACACCTGATTTTGGGTATTGCTATTTTGGCAATTGAATTTCACCCCAGAACAAAATATAAGTTTTGGCGTATACTATTATACTTTGCCAGCCACTGCTGGGACACCAGATTAAGGGTATTGCTATTTTGGCAAGTGAATTTCACCCCAGAACAAAATATATGTTTTTGCGGATACTATTATACTTTGCCAGCCAGTGCTGGGACATCAGATTCAGGGTATTGCTATTTTGGCAAGTAAAATTCACCCCAGAACAAAATATATGTTGTGGCGAACACTATTATACTTTGCCAGCCACTGCTGGGACACCAGATTCAGGGTATTGCTATTTTGGCAAGTAAATTTCACCCCAGAACAAAATATATGTTTTGGCGGACACTATTATAATTTGCTAGCCACTGCTGGAACACCAGATTCAGGGTATTGCTATTTTGGCAATTGAATTTCACCCCAGAACAAAATATATGTTTTGGCGGACACTATTATACTTTGCCAGCCACTGCTGGGACACCAGATTCAGGGTATTGCTATTTTGGCAATTGAATTTCAGCCCAGAACAAAATATATGTTTTGGCGGACACTATTATACTTTGCCAGCCACTGCTGGGACACCAGATTCAGGGTATTGCTATTTTGGCAATTGAATTTCACCCCAGAACAAAATATACACTGTTACGGACAGATTTAAACCAGGCTTGCAAGTGCTGAAACAACAGATTCAGGGTATTGCTATTTTGGTAATTGAACTTCAAACCAGAACAAAACATATGTTTTGGCGGACACTATTATACTTTGCCAGCCACTGCTGGGACACCAGATTCAGGGTATTGCTATTTTGGCAATTGAATTTTACCCCAGAACAAATTATATGTTTTGTCATATACTATTTTGCTTTGCCAGCCACTCCTGGGACACCAGATTCAGGGTATTGCTATTTTGGCAAGTGAATTTCACCCCAGAACAAAATATATGTTTTGGCAGGCACTATTATACTTTGACAGCCACTGCTGGGACATCTGATTCAGGGTATTGCTATTTTTGCCAATTGAATTTCACCCCAGAACAAAATATACCCTGTTACGGATAGATTAAAACCAGGCCTGCAAATGCTGGAACAACAGATTCAGGGTATTGCTATTTTGGCAATTGAATTTAACCCCAGAACAAAATATGTGTTTTGGCGGACACTATTATACTTTGCCAGCCATCTGCTGGGACACCAGATTCAGGGTATTGCTATTTTGGCAATTGAATTCCACCCCAAAACAAAATATACCCTGTTACAGACAGATTTGAACTAGGCCTGCAACTGCTGGAACACCAGATTCAGGGTATTGCTATTTTGGCAAATGAATATCACCGCAGAACAAAATATATGTTTTGGCGGACACTATTATACTTTGCCAGCCACTGCTGTGACACCCGATTCAGGGTATTGCTATTTTGGCAATTGAATATCACCGCAGAACAAAATATATGTTTTGGAGGACACTATTATACTTTGCCAGCCACTGCTGGGACACCAAATGCAGGGTATTGCTATTTTGGCAAGTGAATTTCACCCCAGAACAAAATATATGTTTTGGCGGACACTATTATACTTTGCCAGCCACTGCTGGGACACCAGATTCAGGGTATTGCTATTTTGGCAAGTAAATTTCACCCCAGAACAAAATATATGTTTTGGCGGACACTATTATACTTTGCCAGCCACTGTTGTGACACCCGATTCAGGGTATTGCTATTTTGGCAATTGAATTTCAGCCCAGAACAAAATATATGTTTTGGCGGACACTATTATACTTTGCCAGCCACTGCTGGGAAACCAGATTCAGGGTATTGCTATTTTGGCAAGTAAATTTCACCCCAGAACAAAATATATGTTTTGGCGGACACTATTATACTTTGCCAGCCACTACTGTGACACCTGATTCTGGGTATTGCTATTTTGGCAATTGAATTTCAACCCAGAACAAAATATAAGTTTTGGCGTATACTATTATACTTTGCCAGCCACTGCTGGGACACCAGATTAAGGGGAATTCTATTTTGTCAAGTAAATTTCAACCCATAACAAAATATATGTTTTGGCGGACACTATTATACTTTGCCAGCCACTACTGTGACACCTGATTCTGGGTATTGCTATTTTGGCAATTGAATTTCACCCCAGAACAAAATATAAGTTTTGTCGTATACTATTATACTTTGCCAGCCACTGCTGGGACACCAGATTAAGGGTAATTCTATTTTGGCAAGTGAATTTCACCCCAGAACAAAATATATGTTTTTGCGGATACTATTATACTTTGCCAGCCAGTGCTGGGACATCAGATTCAGAGTATTGCTATTTTGGCAAGTAAATTTCACCCCAGAACAAAATATATGTTTTTGCGGACACTATTATACTTTGCCAGCCAGTGCTAGGACATCAGATTCAGGGTATTGCTATTTTGGCAAGTACATTTCACCCCAGAACAAAATATATGTTTTGGCGGACACTATTATACTTTGCCAGCCACTGCTGGAACACCAGATTCAGGGTATTGCTATTTTGGCAATTGAATTTCACCCCAGAACAAAATATATGTTTTGGCGGACACTATTATACTTTGCCAGCCACTGCTGGGACACCAGATTAAGGGTATTGCTATTTTGGCAATTGAATTTCAGCCCAGAACAAAATATATGTTTTGGCGGACACTATTATACTTTGCCAGCCACTGCTGGGACACCAGATTCAGGGTATTGCTATTTTGGCAATTGAATTTCACCCCAGAACAAAATATACACTGTTACGGACAGATTTAAACCAGGCTTGCAAGTGCTGAAACAACAGATTCAGGGTATTGCTATTTTGGTAATTGAACTTCAAACCAGAACAAAACATATGTTTTGGCGGACACTATTATACTTTGCCAGCCACTGCTGGGACACCAGATTCAGGGTATTGCTATTTTGGCAATTGAATTTTACCCCAGAACAAATTATATGTTTTGTCATATACTATTTTACTTTGCCAGCCACTCCTGGGACACCAGATTCAGGGTATTGCTATTTTGGCAAGTGAATTTCACCCCAGAACAAAATATATGTTTTGGCAGGCACTATTATACTTTGACAGCCACTGCTGGGACATCTGATTCAGGGTATTGCTATTTTTGCCAATTGAATTTCACCCCAGAACAAAATATACCCTGTTACGGATAGATTAAAACCAGGCCTGCAAATGCTGGAACAACAGATTCAGGGTATTGCTATTTTGGCAATTGAATTTAACCCCAGAACAAAATATGTGTTTTGGCGGACACTATTATACTTTGCCAGCCACTGCTGGGACACCAGATTCAGGGTATTGCTATTTTGGCAATTGAATTCCACCCCAAAACAAAATATACCCTGTTACAGACAGATTTGAACTAGGCATGCAACTGCTGGAACACCAGATTCAGGGTATTGCTATTTTGGCAAATGAATATCACCGCAGAACAAAATATATGTTTTGGCGGACACTATTATACTTTGCCAGCCACTGCTGTGACACCCGATTCAGGGTATTGCTATTTTGGCAATTGAATATCACCGCAGAACAAAATATATGTTTTGGAGGACACTATTATACTTTGCCAGCCACTGCTGGGACACCAGATTCAGGGTATTGCTATTTTGGCAATTGAATTTCACCCCAGAACAAAATATATGTTTTGGCGGACACTATTATACTTTGCCAGCCACTGTTGTGACACCCGATTCAGGGTATTGCTATTTTGGCAATTGAATTTCAGCCCAGAACAAAATATATGTTTTGGCGGACACTATTATACTTTGCCAGCCACTGCTGGGACACCAAATGCAGGGTATTGCTATTTTGGCAAGTGAATTTCACCCCAGAACAAAATATATGTTTTGGCGGACACTATTATACTTTGCCAGCCACTGCTGGGACACCAGATTCAGGGTATTGCTATTTTGGCAAGTGAATTTCACCCCAGAACAAAATATATGTTTTGGCGGACACTATTATACTTTGCCAGCCACTGCTGGGACACCAGATTCAGGGTATTGCTATTTTGGCAATTGAATTTCACCCCAGAACAAAATATATGTTTTGGCGGACACTATTATACTTTGCCAGCCACTGCTGGGACACCAGATTCAGGGTATTGCTATTTTGGCAAGTGAATTTCACCCCAGAACAAAATATATGTTTTGGCGGACACTATTATACTTTGCCAGCCACTGCTGGGACACCAGATTCAGGGTATTGCTATTTTGGCAATTGAATTTCACCCCAGAACAAAATATATGTTTTGGCGGACACTATTATACTTTGCCAGCCACTGCTGGGACACCAGATTCAGGGTATTGCTATTTTGGCAATTGAATTTCACCCCAGAACAAAATATATGTTTTGGCGGACACTATTATACTTTGCCAGCCACTGCTGGGACACCAGATTCAGGGTATTGCTATTTTGGCAAGTAAATTTCACCCCAGAACAAAATATATGTTTTGGCGGACACTATTATACTTTGCCAGCCACTACTGTGACACCTGATTCTGGGTATTGCTATTTTGGCAATTGAATTTCAACCCAGAACAAAATATAAGTTTTGGCGTATACTATTATACTTTGCCAGCCACTGCTGGGACACCAGATTAAGGGTAATTCTATTTTGTCAAGTAAATTTCAACCCAGAACAAAATATATGTTTTGGCGGACACTATTATACTTTGCCAGCCACTACTGTGACACCTGATTCTGGGTATTGCTATTTTGGCAATTGAATTTCACCCCAGAACAAAATATAAGTTTTGTCGTATACTATTATACTTTGCCAGCCACTGCTGGGACACCAGATTAAGGGTAATTCTATTTTGGCAAGTGAATTTCACCCCAGAACAAAATATATGTTTTTGCGGATACTATTATACTTTGCCAGCCAGTGCTGGGACATCAGATTCAGAGTATTGCTATTTTGGCAAGTAAATTTCACCCCAGAACAAAATATATGTTTTTGCGGACACTATTATACTTTGCCAGCCAGTGCTAGGACATCAGATTCAGGGTATTGCTATTTTGGCAAGTACATTTCACCCCAGAACAAAATATATGTTTTGGCGGACACTATTATACTTTGCCAGCCACTGCTGGAACACCAGATTCAGGGTATTGCTATTTTGGCAATTGAATTTCACCCCAGAACAAAATATATGTTTTGGCGGACACTATTATACTTTGCCAGCCACTGCTGGGACACCAGATTAAGGGTATTGCTATTTTGGCAATTGAATTTCAGCCCAGAACAAAATATATGTTTTGGCGGACACTATTATACTTTGCCAGCCACTGCTGGGACACCAGATTCAGGGTATTGCTATTTTGGCAATTGAATTTCACCCCAGAACAAAATATACACTGTTACGGACAGATTTAAACCAGGCTTGCAAGTGCTGAAACAACAGATTCAGGGTATTGCTATTTTGGTAATTGAACTTCAAACCAGAACAAAACATATGTTTTGGCGGACACTATTATACTTTGCCAGCCACTGCTGGGACACCAGATTCAGGGTATTGCTATTTTGGCAATTGAATTTTACCCCAGAACAAATTATATGTTTTGTCATATACTATTTTACTTTGCCAGCCACTCCTGGGACACCAGATTCAGGGTATTGCTATTTTGGCAAGTGAATTTCACCCCAGAACAAAATATATGTTTTGGCAGGCACTATTATACTTTGACAGCCACTGCTGGGACATCTGATTCAGGGTATTGCTATTTTTGCCAATTGAATTTCACCCCAGAACAAAATATACCCTGTTACGGATAGATTAAAACCAGGCCTGCAAATGCTGGAACAACAGATTCAGGGTATTGCTATTTTGGCAATTGAATTTAACCCCAGAACAAAATATGTGTTTTGGCGGACACTATTATACTTTGCCAGCCACTGCTGGGACACCAGATTCAGGGTATTGCTATTTTGGCAATTGAATTCCACCCCAAAACAAAATATACCCTGTTACAGACAGATTTGAACTAGGCCTGCAACTGCTGGAACACCAGATTCAGGGTATTGCTATTTTGGCAAATGAATATCACCGCAGAACAAAATATATGTTTTGGCGGACACTATTATACTTTGCCAGCCACTGCTGTGACACCCGATTCAGGGTATTGCTATTTTGGCAATTGAATATCACCGCAGAACAAAATATATGTTTTGGAGGACACTATTATACTTTGCCAGCCACTGCTGGGACACCAGATTCAGGGTATTGCTATTTTGGCAATTGAATTTCACCCCAGAACAAAATATATGTTTTGGCGGACACTATTATACTTTGCCAGCCACTGTTGTGACACCCGATTCAGGGTATTGCTATTTTGGCAATTGAATTTCAGCCCAGAACAAAATATATGTTTTGGCGGACACTATTATACTTTGCCAGCCACTGCTGGGACACCAAATGCAGGGTATTGCTATTTTGGCAAGTGAATTTCACCCCAGAACAAAATATATGTTTTGGCGGACACTATTATACTTTGCCAGCCACTGCTGGGACACCAGATTCAGGGTATTTCTATTTTGGCAAGTAAATTTCACCCCAGAACAAAATATATGTTTTGGCGGACACTATTATACTTTGATAGCCACTGCTGGAACACCAGATTCAGGGTATTGCTATTTTGGCAATTGAATTTCACCCCAGAACAAAATATATGTTTTGGCGGACACTATTATACTTTGCCAGCCACTGCTGGGACACCAGATTCAGGGTATTGCTATTTTGGCAATTGAATTTCAGCCCAGAACAAAATATATGTTTTGGCGGACACTATTATACTTTGCCAGCCACTGCTAGGACACCAGATTCAGGGTATTGCTATTTTGGCAATTGAATTTCACCCCAGAACAAAATATACACTGTTACGGACAGATTTAAACCAGGCTTGCAAGTGCTGAAACAACAGATTCAGGGTATTGCTATTTTGGTAATTGAACTTCAAACCAGAACAAAACATATGTTTTGGCGGACACTATTATACTTTGCCAGCCACTGCTGTGACACCAGATTCAGGGTATTGCTATTTTGGCAATTGAATTTCACCCCAGAACAAAATATATGTTTTGGCGTATACTATTATACTTTGCCAGCCACTGCTGGGACACCAGATTCAGGGTATTGCTATTTTGGCAAGTGAATTTCACCCCAGAACAAAATATATGTTTTGGCGGACACTATTATACTTTGCCAGCCACTGCTGGGACACCTGATTCAGGGTATTGCTATTTTGGCAATTGAATTTCACCCCAGAACAAAATATACGCTGTTGCGGATACTATTATACTTTGCCAGCCACTGCTGGGACACCAGATTCAGGGTATTGCTATTTTGGCAATTGAATTTAACCCCAGAACAAAATATATGTTTTGGCGGACACTATTATACTTTGCCAGCCACTGCTGGGACACCAGATTCAGGGTATTGCTATTTTGGCAATTGAATTTCACCCCAGAACAAAATATACGTTTTACGGACACTTTATACTTTGCCAGCCACTGCTGGGACACCAGATTCAGGGTATTGCTATTTTGGCAAGTGAATTTCACCCCAGAACAAAATATATGTTTTGGCGGACACTATTATACTTTGCCAGCCACTGCTGGGACACCAGATTCAGGGTAATTGCTATTTTGGCAAGTGAATTTCACCCCAGAACAAAATATATGTTTTGGCGGACACTATTATACTTTGCCAGCCACTGCTGGGACACCAGATTCAGGGTATTGCTATTTTGGCAAGTGAATTTCACCCCAGAACAAAATATATGTTTTAGCGGACACTATTATACTTTGCCAGCCACTGCTGGGACACCAGATTCAGGGTATTGCTATTTTGGCAAGTGAATTTCACCCCAGAACAAAATATATGTTTTGGCGGACACTATTATACTTTGCCAGCCACTGCTGGGACACCAGATTCAGGGTATTGCTATTTTGGCAATTGAATTTCACCCCAGAACAAAATATATGTTTTGGACGGACACTATTATACTTTGCCAGCCACTGCTGGGACACCAGATTCAGGGTATTGCTATTTTGGCAATTGAATTTCACCCCAGAACAAAATATATGTTTTGGCGGACACTATTATACTTTGCCAGCCACTGCTGGGACACCAGATTCAGGGTATTGCTATTTTGGCAATTGAATTTCACCCCAGAACAAAATATATGTTTTGGCGGACACTATTATACTTTGCCAGCCACTGCTGGGACACCAGATTCAGGGTATTGCTATTTTGGCAAGTGAATTTCACCCCAGAACAAAATATATGTTTTGGCGGACACTATTATACTTTGCCAGCCACTGCTGGGACACCAGATTCAGGGTATTGCTATTTTGGCAATTGAATTTCACCCCAGAACAAAATATATGTTGTTACGGACACTATTATACTTTGCCAGCCACTGCTGGGACACCAGATTCAGGGTATTGCTATTTTGGCAATTGAATTTCAACCCAGAACAAAATATATGTTTTGGCGGACACTATTATACTTTGCCAGCCACTGCTGGGACACCAGATTCAGGGTATTGCTATTTTGGCAATTGAATTTCACCCCAGAACAAAATATATGTTTTAGCAGACACTATTTGATACTTTGCCAGCCACTGCTGGGACACCAGATTCAGGGTATTGCTATTTTGGCAATTGAATTTCACCCCAGAACAAAATATATGTTTTGGCGGACACTATTATACTTTGCCAGCCACTGCTGGGACACCAGATTCAGGGTATTGCTATTTTGGCAATTGAATTTCACCCCAGAACAAAATATATGTTTTGGCGGACACTATTATACTTTGCCAGCCACTGCTGGGACACCAGATTCAGGGTATTGCTATTTTGGCAATTGAATTTCACCCCAGAACAAAATATATGTTTTGGCGGACACTATTATACTTTGCCAGCCACTGCTGGGACACCAGATTCAGGGTATTGCTATTTTGGCAATTGAATTTCACCCCAGAACAAAATATATGTTTTGACGGACACTATTATACTTTGCCAGCCACTGCTGGGACACCAGATTCAGGGTATTGCTATTTTGGCAAGTGAATTTCACCCCAGAACAAAATATATGTTTTGGCGGACACT
Organism: Bufotes viridis; assembly: GCA_033119425.1. NCBI lineage: Eukaryota > Metazoa > Chordata > Amphibia > Anura > Bufonidae > Bufotes > Bufotes viridis. The sequence continues at coordinate 31,394 of JAKVIS010000511.1, read as the reverse complement.
ATTATACTTTGCCAGCCACTGCTGGGACACCAGATTCAGGGTATTGCTATTTTGGCAAGTAAATTTCACCCCAGAACAAAATATATGTTTTGGCGGACACTATTATACTTTGCTAGCCACTGCTGGAACACCAGATTCAGGGTATTGCTATTTTGGCAATTGAATTTCACCCCAGAACAAAATATATGTTTTGGCGGACACTATTATACTTTGCCAGCCACTGCTGGGACACCAGATTCAGGGTATTGCTATTTTGGCAATTGAATTTCAGCCCAGAACAAAATATATGTTTTGGCGGACACTATTATACTTTGCCAGCCACTGCTGGGACACCAGATTCAGGGTATTGCTATTTTGGCAATTGAATTTCACCCCAGAACAAAATATACACTGTTACGGACAGATTTAAACCAGGCTTGCAAGTGCTGAAACAACAGATTCAGGGTATTGCTATTTTGGTAATTGAACTTCAAACCAGAACAAAACATATGTTTTGGCGGACACTATTATACTTTGCCAGCCACTGCTGGGACACCCGATTCAGGGTATTGCTATTTTGGCAATTGAATTTCACCCCAGAACAAAATATATGTTTTGGCGGACACTATTATACTTTGCCAGCCACTGCTGGGACACCAGATTCAGGGTATTGCTATTTTGGCAAGTGAATTTCACCCCAGAACAAAATATATGTTTTGGCGGACACTATTATACTTTGCCAGCCACTGCTGGGACACCTGATTCTGGGTATTGCTATTTTGGCAATTGAATTTCAACCCAGAACAAAATATAAGTTTTGGCGTATACTATTATACTTTGCCAGCCACTGCTGGGACACCAGATTCAGGGTATTGCTATTTTGTCAAGTGAATTTCACCCCAGAACAAAATATATGTTTTGGCGGACACTATTATACTTTGCCAGCCACTACTGTGACACCTGATTCTGGGTATTGCTATTTTGGCAATTGAATTTCACCCCAGAACAAAATATATGTTTTGGCGGACACTATTATACTTTGCCAGCCACTGCTGGGACACCAGATTCAGGGTAATTGCTATTTTGGCAAGTGAATTTCACCCCAGAACAAAATATATGTTTTTACGGATACTATTATACTTTGCCAGCCAGTGCTGGGACATCAGATTCAGAGTATTGCTATTTTGGCAAGTGAATTTCACCCCAGAACAAAATATATGTTTTGGCGGACACTATTATACTTTGCCAGCCACTGCTGGGACACCAGATTCAGGGTATTGCTATTTTGGCAATTGACATTTCACCCCAGAACAAAATATATGTTTTAGCGGACACTATTATACTTTGCCAGCCACTGCTGGGACACCAGATTCAGGGTATTGCTATTTTGGCAATTGAATATCACCGCAGAACAAAATATATGTTTTGGCGGACACTATTATACTTTGCCAGCCACTGCTGGGACACCAGATTCAGGGTATTGCTATTTTGGCAATTGAATTTCACCCCAGAACAAAATATATGTTTTGGCGGACACTATTATACTTTGCCAGCCACTGCTGGGACACCAAATGCAGGGTATTGCTATTTTGGCAAGTGAATTTCACCCCAGAACAAAATATATGTTTTGGCGGACACTATTATACTTTGCCAGCCACTGCTGGGACACCAGATTCAGGGTATTGCTATTTTGGCAAGTAAATTTCACCCCAGAACAAAATATATGTTTTGGCGGACACTATTATACTTTGCCAGCCACTGCTGTGACACCCGATTCAGGGTATTGCTATTTTGGCAATTGAATTTCAGCCCAGAACAAAATATATGTTTTGGCGGACACTATTATACTTTGCCAGCCACTGCTGGGACACCAGATTCAGGGTATTGCTATTTTGGCAAGTAAATTTCACCCCAGAACAAAATATATGTTTTGGCGGACACTATTATACTTTGCCAGCCACTACTGTGACACCTGATTCTGGGTATTGCTATTTTGGCAATTGAATTTCAACCCAGAACAAAATATAAGTTTTGGCGTATACTATTATACTTTGCCAGCCACTGCTGGGACACCAGATTAAGGGTAATTCTATTTTGTCAAGTAAATTTCAACCCATAACAAAATATATGTTTTGGCGGACACTATTATACTTTGCCAGCCACTACTGTGACACCTGATTCTGGGTATTGCTATTTTGGCAATTGAATTTCACCCCAGAACAAAATATAAGTTTTGTCGTATACTATTATACTTTGCCAGCCACTGCTGGGACACCAGATTAAGGGTAATTCTATTTTGGCAAGTGAATTTCACCCCAGAACAAAATATATGTTTTTGCGGATACTATTATACTTTGCCAGCCAGTGCTGGGACATCAGATTCAGAGTATTGCTATTTTGGCAAGTAAATTTCACCCCAGAACAAAATATATGTTTTTGCGGACACTATTATACTTTGCCAGCCAGTGCTAGGACATCAGATTCAGGGTATTGCTATTTTGGCAAGTACATTTCACCCCAGAACAAAATATATGTTTTGGCGGACACTATTATACTTTGCCAGCCACTGCTGGAACACCAGATTCAGGGTATTGCTATTTTGGCAATTGAATTTCACCCCAGAACAAAATATATGTTTTGGCGGACACTATTATACTTTGCCAGCCACTGCTGGGACACCAGATTAAGGGTATTGCTATTTTGGCAATTGAATTTCAGCCCAGAACAAAATATATGTTTTGGCGGACACTATTATACTTTGCCAGCCACTGCTGGGACACCAGATTCAGGGTATTGCTATTTTGGCAATTGAATTTCACCCCAGAACAAAATATACACTGTTACGGACAGATTTAAACCAGGCTTGCAAGTGCTGAAACAACAGATTCAGGGTATTGCTATTTTGGTAATTGAACTTCAAACCAGAACAAAACATATGTTTTGGCGGACACTATTATACTTTGCCAGCCACTGCTGGGACACCAGATTCAGGGTATTGCTATTTTGGCAATTGAATTTTACCCCAGAACAAATTATATGTTTTGTCATATACTATTTTACTTTGCCAGCCACTCCTGGGACACCAGATTCAGGGTATTGCTATTTTGGCAAGTGAATTTCACCCCAGAACAAAATATATGTTTTGGCAGGCACTATTATACTTTGACAGCCACTGCTGGGACATCTGATTCAGGGTATTGCTATTTTTGCCAATTGAATTTCACCCCAGAACAAAATATACCCTGTTACGGATAGATTAAAACCAGGCCTGCAAATGCTGGAACAACAGATTCAGGGTATTGCTATTTTGGCAATTGAATTTAACCCCAGAACAAAATATGTGTTTTGGCGGACACTATTATACTTTGCCAGCCACTGCTGGGACACCAGATTCAGGGTATTGCTATTTTGGCAATTGAATTCCACCCCAAAACAAAATATACCCTGTTACAGACAGATTTGAACTAGGCATGCAACTGCTGGAACACCAGATTCAGGGTATTGCTATTTTGGCAAATGAATATCACCGCAGAACAAAATATATGTTTTGGCGGACACTATTATACTTTGCCAGCCACTGCTGTGACACCCGATTCAGGGTATTGCTATTTTGGCAATTGAATATCACCGTAGAACAAAATATATGTTTTGGAGGACACTATTATACTTTGCCAGCCACTGCTGGGACACCAGATTCAGGGTATTGCTATTTTGGCAATTGAATTTCACCCCAGAACAAAATATATGTTTTGGCGGACACTATTATACTTTGCCAGCCACTGTTGTGACACCCGATTCAGGGTATTGCTATTTTGGCAATTGAATTTCAGCCCAGAACAAAATATATGTTTTGGCGGACACTATTATACTTTGCCAGCCACTGCTGGGACACCAAATGCAGGGTATTGCTATTTTGGCAAGTGAATTTCACCCCAGAACAAAATATATGTTTTGGCGGACACTATTATACTTTGCCAGCCACTGCTGGGACACCAGATTCAGGGTATTTCTATTTTGGCAAGTAAATTTCACCCCAGAACAAAATATATGTTTTGGCGGACACTATTATAATTTGATAGCCACTGCTGGAACACCAGATTCAGGGTATTGCTATTTTGGCAATTGAATTTCACCCCAGAACAAAATATATGTTTTGGCGGACACTATTATACTTTGCCAGCCACTGCTGGGACACCAGATTCAGGGTATTGCTATTTTGGCAATTGAATTTCAGCCCAGAACAAAATATATGTTTTGGCGGACACTATTATACTTTGCCAGCCACTGCTAGGACACCAGATTCAGGGTATTGCTATTTTGGCAATTGAATTTCACCCCAGAACAAAATATACACTGTTACGGACAGATTTAAACCAGGCTTGCAAGTGCTGAAACAACAGATTCAGGGTATTGCTATTTTGGTAATTGAACTTCAAACCAGAACAAAACATATGTTTTGGCGGACACTATTATACTTTGCCAGCCACTGTTGTGACACCCGATTCAGGGTATTGCTATTTTGGCAATTGAATTTCAGCCCAGAACAAAATATATGTTTTGGCGGACACTATTATACTTTGCCAGCCACTGCTGGGACACCAAATGCAGGGTATTGCTATTTTGGCAAGTGAATTTCACCCCAGAATAAAATATATGTTTTGGCGGACACTATTATACTTTGCCAGCCACTGCTGGGACACCAGATTCAGGGTATTGCTATTTTGGCAAGTAAATTTCACCCCAGAACAAAATATATGTTTTGGCGGACACTATTATACTTTGCCAGCCACTACTGTGACACCTGATTCTGGGTATTGCTATTTTGGCAATTGAATTTCACCCCAGAACAAAATATAAGTTTTGGCGTATACTATTATACTTTGCCAGCCACTGCTGGGACACCAGATTAAGGGTAATTGCTATTTTGGCAAGTGAATTTCACCCCAGAACAAAATATATGTTTTTGCGGATACTATTATACTTTGCCAGCCAGTGCTGGGACATCAGATTCAGAGTATTGCTATTTTGGCAAGTAAATTTCACCCCAGAACAAAATATATGTTTTTGCGGACACTATTATACTTTGCCAGCCAGTGCTAGGACATCAGATTCAGGGTATTGCTATTTTGGCAAGTGACATTTCACCCCAGAACAAAATATATGTTTTGGCGGACACTATTATACTTTGCCAGCCACTGCTGGGACACCAGATTCAGGGTATTGCTATTTTGGCAATTGAATATCACTGCAGAACAAAATATATGTTTTGGAGGACTCTATTATACTTTGCCAGCCACTGCTGGGACACCAGATTCAGGGTATTGCTATTTTGGCAATTGAATTTCACCCCAGAACAAAATATATGTTTTGGCTTACACTATTATACTTTGCCAGCCACTGCTGGGACACCAAATGCAGGGTATTGCTATTTTGGCAAGTGAATTTCACCCCAGAACAAAATATATGTTTTGGCGGACACTATTATACTTTGCCAGCCACTGCTGGGACACCAGATTCAGGGTATTGCTATTTTGGCAAGTAAATTTCACCCCAGAACAAAATATATGTTTTGGCGGACACTATTATACTTTGCCAGCCACTACTGTGACACCTGATTCTGGGTATTGCTATTTTGGCAATTGAATTTAAACCCAGAACAAAATATAAGTTTTGGCGTATACTATTATACTTTGCCAGCCACTGCTGGGACACCAGATTAAGGGTAATTCTATTTTGTCAAGTAAATATCAACCCAGAACAAAATATATGTTTTGGCGGACAATATTATACTTTGCCAGCCACTACTGTGACACCTGATTCTGGGTATTGCTATTTTGGCAATTGAATTTCACCCCAGAACAAAATATAAGTTTTGTCGTATACTATTATACTTTGCCAGCCACTGCTGGGACACCAGATTAAGGGTAATTCTATTTTGGCAAGTGATTTTCACCCCAGAACAAAATATATGTTTTTGCGGATACTATTATACTTTGCCAGCCAGTGCTGGGACATCAGATTCAGAGTATTGCTATTTTGGCAAGTAAATTTCACCCCAGAACAAAATATATGTTTTTGCAGATACTATTATACTTTGCCAGCCAGTGCTAGGACATCAGATTCAGGGTATTGCTATTTTGGCAAGTACATTTCACCCCAGAACAAAATATATGTTTTGGCGGACACTATTATAATTTGCTAGCCACTGCTGGAACACCAGATTCAGGGTATTGCTATTTTGGCAATTGAATTTCACCCCAGAACAAAATATATGTTTTGGCGGACACTATTATACTTTGCCAGCCACTGCTGGGACACCAGATTAAGGGTATTGCTATTTTGGCAATTGAATTTCACCCCAGAACAAAATATACAATGTTACGGACAGATTTAAACCAGGCTTGCAACTGCTGAAACACCAGATTCAGGGTATTGCTATTTTGGTAATTGAACTTCAAACCAGAACAAAACATATGTTTTGGCGGACACTATTATACTTTGCCAGCCACTGCTGGGACACCAGATTCAGGGTATTGCTATTTTGGCAATTGAATTTTACCCCAGAACAAATTATATGTTTTGGCATATACTATTTTACTTTGCCAGCCAGTGCTAGGACATCAGATTCAGGGTATTGCTATTTTGGCAAGTGACATTTCACCCCAGAACAAAATATATGTTTTGGCGGACACTATTATACTTTGCCAGCCACTGCTGGGACACCAGATTCAGGGTATTGCTATTTTGGCAATTGAATTTCACTGCAGAACAAAATATATGTTTTGGAGGACTCTATTATACTTTGCCAGCCACTGCTGGGACACCAGATTCAGGGTATTGCTATTTTGGCAATTGAATTTCACCCCAGAACAAAATATATGTTTTGGCGGACACTATTATACTTTGCCAGCCACTGCTGGGACACCAAATGCAGGGTATTGCTATTTTGGCAAGTGAATTTCACCCCAGAACAAAATATATGTTTTGGCGGACACTATTATACTTTGCCAGCCACTGCTGGGACACCAGATTCAGGGTATTGCTATTTTGGCAAGTAAATTTCACCCCAGAACAAAATATATGTTTTGGCGGACACTATTATACTTTGCCAGCCACTGCTGTGACACCTGATTCTGGGTATTGCTATTTTGGCAATTGAATTTCAACCCAGAACAAAATATAAGTTTTGGCGTATACTATTATACTTTGCCAGCCACTGCTGGGACACCAGATTAAGGGTAATTCTATTTTGTCAAGTAAATATCAACCCAGAACAAAATATATGTTTTGGCGGACACTATTATACTTTGCCAGCCACTACTGTGACACCTGATTCTGGGTATTGCTATTTTGGCAATTGAATTTCACCCCAGAACAAAATATAAGTTTTGTCGTATACTATTATACTTTGCCAGCCACTGCTGGGACACCAGATTAAGGGTAATTCTATTTTGGCAAGTGATTTTCACCCCAGAACAAAATATATGTTTTTGCGGATACTATTATACTTTGCCAGCCAGTGCTGGGACATCAGATTCAGAGTATTGCTATTTTGGCAAGTAAATTTCACCCCAGAACAAAATATATGTTTTTGCGGACACTATTATACTTTGCCAGCCAGTGCTAGGACATCAGATTCAGGGTATTGCTATTTTGGCAAGTACATTTCACCCCAGAACAAAATATATGTTTTGGCGGACACTATTATAATTTGCTAGCCACTGCTGGAACACCAGATTCAGGGTATTGCTATTTTGGCAATTGAATTTCACCCCAGAACAAAATATATGTTTTGGCGGACACTATTATACTTTGCCAGCCACTGCTGGGACACCAGATTCAGGGTATTGCTATTTTGGCAATTGAATTTCACCCCAGAACAAAATATACAATGTTACGGACAGATTTAAACCAGGCTTGCAACTGCTGAAACACCAGATTCAGGGTATTGCTATTTTGGTAATTGAACTTCAAACCAGAACAAAACATATGTTTTGGCGGACACTATTATACTTTGCCAGCCACTGCTGGGACACCAGATTCAGGGTATTGCTATTTTGGCAATTGAATTTTACCCCAGAACAAATTATATGTTTTGGCATATACTATTTTACTTTGCCAGCCAGTGCTAGGACACCAGATTCAGGGTATTGCTATTTTGGCAAGTGACATTTCACCCCAGAACAAAATATATGTTTTGGCGGACACTATTATACTTTGCCAGCCACTGCTGGGACACCAGATTCAGGGTATTGCTATTTTGGCAATTGAATTTCACTGCAGAACAAAATATATGTTTTGGAGGACTCTATTATACTTTGCCAGCCACTGCTGGGACACCAGATTCAGGGTATTGCTATTTTGGCAATTGAATTTCACCCCAGAACAAAATATATGTTTTGGCGGACACTATTATACTTTGCCAGCCACTGCTGGGACACCAAATGCAGGGTATTGCTATTTTGGCAAGTGAATTTCACCCCAGAACAAAATATATGTTTTGGCGGACACTATTATACTTTGCCAGCCACTGCTGGGACACCAGATTCAGGGTATTGCTATTTTGGCAAGTAAATTTCACCCCAGAACAAAATATATGTTTTGGCGGACACTATTATACTTTGCCAGCCACTACTGTGACACCTGATTCTGGGTATTGCTATTTTGGCAATTGAATTTCAACCCAGAACAAAATATAAGTTTTGGCGGATACTATTATACTTTGCCAGCCACTGCTGGGACACCAGATTAAGGGTAATTCTATTTTGTCAAGTAAATTTCAACCCAGAACAAAATATATGTTTTGGCGGACACTATTATACTTTGCCAGCCACTACTGTGACACCTGATTCTGGGTATTGCTATTTTGGCAATTGAATTTCACCCCAGAACAAAATATAAGTTTTGTCGTATACTATTATACTTTGCCAGCCACTGCTGGGACACCAGATTAAGGGTAATTGCTATTTTGGCAAGTGAATTTCACCCCAGAACAAAATATATGTTTTTGCGGATACTATTATACTTTGCCAGCCAGTGCTGGGACATCAGATTCAGGGTATTGCTATTTTGGCAAGTAAATTTCACCCCAGAACAAAATATATGTTTTTGCGGACACTATTATACTTTGCCAGCCACTGCTGGGACACCAGATTCAGGGTATTGCTATTTTGGCAAGTGAATTTCACCCCAGAACAAAATATATGTTTTGGCGGACACTATTATACTTTGCCAGCCACTGCTGGGACACCAGATTCAGGGTATTGCTATTTTGGCAATTGAATTTCACCCCAGAACAAAATATATGTTTTGGCGGACACTATTATACTTTGCCAGCCACTGCTGGGACACCAGATTCAGGGTATTGCTATTTTGGCAATTGAATTTCACCCCAGAACAAAATATATGTTTTGGCGGACACTATTATACTTTGCCAGCCACTGCTGGGACACCAGATTCAGGGTATTGCTATTTTGGCAATTGAATTTCACCCCAGAACAAAATATATGTTTTGGCGGACACTATTATACTTTGCCAGCCACTGCTGGGACACCAAATGCAGGGTATTGCTATTTTGGCAAGTGAATTTCACCCCAGAACAAAATATATGTTTTGGCGGACACTATTATACTTTGCCAGCCACTGCTGGGACACCAGATTCAGGGTATTGCTATTTTGGCAAGTAAATTTCACCCCAGAACAAAATATATGTTTTGGCGGACACTATTATACTTTGCCAGCCACTACTGTGACACCTGATTCTGGGTATTGCTATTTTGGCAATTGAATTTAAACCCAGAACAAAATATAAGTTTTGGCGTATACTATTATACTTTGCCAGCCACTGCTGGGACACCAGATTAAGGGTAATTCTATTTTGTCAAGTAAATTTCAACCCAGAACAAAATATATGTTTTGGCGGACACTATTATACTTTGCCAGCCACTACTGTGACACCTGATTCTGGGTATTGCTATTTTGGCAATTGAATTTCACCCCAGAACAAAATATAAGTTTTGTCGTATACTATTATACTTTGCCAGCCACTGCTGGGACACCAGATTAAGGGTAATTCTATTTTGGCAAGTGATTTTCACCCCAGAACAAAATATATGTTTTTGCGGATACTATTATACTTTGCCAGCCAGTGCTGGGACATCAGATTCAGAGTATTGCTATTTTGGCAAGTAAATTTCACCCCAGAACAAAATATATGTTTTTGCAGATACTATTATACTTTGCCAGCCAGTGCTAGGACATCAGATTCAGGGTATTGCTATTTTGGCAAGTACATTTCACCCCAGAACAAAATATATGTTTTGGCGGACACTATTATAATTTGCTAGCCACTGCTGGAACACCAGATTCAGGGTATTGCTATTTTGGCAATTGAATTTCACCCCAGAACAAAATATATGTTTTGGCGGACACTATTATACTTTGCCAGCCACTGCTGGGACACCAGATTAAGGGTATTGCTATTTTGGCAATTGAATTTCACCCCAGAACAAAATATACAATGTTACGGACAGATTTAAACCAGGCTTGCAACTGCTGAAACACCAGATTCAGGGTATTGCTATTTTGGTAATTGAACTTCAAACCAGAACAAAACATATGTTTTGGCGGACACTATTATACTTTGCCAGCCACTGCTGGGACACCAGATTCAGGGTATTGCTATTTTGGCAATTGAATTTTACCCCAGAACAAATTATATGTTTTGGCATATACTATTTTACTTTGCCAGCCAGTGCTAGGACATCAGATTCAGGGTATTGCTATTTTGGCAAGTGACATTTCACCCCAGAACAAAATATATGTTTTGGCGGACACTATTATACTTTGCCAGCCACTGCTGGGACACCAGATTCAGGGTATTGCTATTTTGGCAATTGAATTTCACCGCAGAACAAAATATATGTTTTGGCGGACTACTATTATACTTTGCCAGCCACTGCTGGGACACCAGATTCAGGGTATTGCTATTTTGGCAATTGAATTTCACCCCAGAACAAAATATATGTTTTGGCGGACACTATTATACTTTGCCAGCCACTGCTGGGACACCAAATGCAGGGTATTGCTATTTTGGCAAGTGAATTTCACCCCAGAACAAAATATATGTTTTGGCGGACACTATTATACTTTGCCAGCCACTGCTGGGACACCAGATTCAGGGTATTGCTATTTTGGCAAGTAAATTTCACCCCAGAACAAAATATATGTTTTGGCCGACACTATTATACTTTGCCAGCCACTACTGTGACACCTGATTCTGGGTATTGCTATTTTGGCAATTGAATTTTAACCCAGAACAAAATTTAAGTTTTGGCGTATACTATTACACTTTGCCAGCCACTGCTGGGACACCAGATTAAGGGTAATTCTATTTTGTCAAGTAAATATCAACCCAGAACAAAATATATGTTTTGGCGGACAATATTATACTTTGCCAGCCACTACTGTTACACCTGATTCTGGGTATTGCTATTTTGGCAATTGAATTTCACCCCAGAACAAAATATAAGTTTTGTCGTATACTATTATACTTTGCCAGCCACTGCTGGGACACCAGATTAAGGGTAATTCTATTTTGGCAAGTGATTTTCACCCCAGAACAAAATATATGTTTTTGCGGATACTATTATACTTTGCCAGCCAGTGCTGGGACATCAGATTCAGAGTATTGCTATTTTGGCAAGAAAATTTCACCCCAGAACAAAATATATGTTTTTGCAGATACTATTATACTTTGCCAGCCAGTGCTAGGACATCAGATTCAGGGTATTGCTATTTTGGCAAGTACATTTCACCCCAGAACAAAATATATGTTTTGGCGGACACTATTATAATTTGCTAGCCACTGCTGGAACACCAGATTCAGGGTATTGCTATTTTGGCAATTGAATTTCACCCCAGAACAAAATATATGTTTTGGCGGACACTATTATACTTTGCCAGCCACTGCTGGGACACCAGATTAAGGGTATTGCTATTTTGGCAATTGAATTTCACCCCAGAACAAAATATACAATGTTACGGACAGATTTAAACCAGGCTTGCAACTGCTGAAACACCAGATTCAGGGTATTGCTATTTTGGTAATTGAACTTCAAACCAGAACAAAACATATGTTTTGGCGGACACTATTATACTTTGCCAGCCACTGCTGGGACACCAGATTCAGGGTATTGCTATTTTGGCAATTGAATTTTACCCCAGAACAAATTATATGTTTTGGCATATACTATTTTACTTTGCCAGCCACTCCTGGGACATCAGATTCAGGGTATTGCTATTTTGGCAAGTGAATTTCACCCCAGAACAAAATATATGTTTTGGCAGGCACTATTATACTTTGACAGCCACTGCTGGGACATCTGATTCAGGGTATTGCTATTTTTGCCAATTGAATTTCACCCCAGAACAAAATATACCCTGTTACGGATAGATTAAAACCAGGCCTGCAAATGCTGGAACAACAGATTCAGGATATTACTATTTTGGCAATTGAATTTAACCCCAGAACAAAATATGTGTTTTGGCGGACACTATTATACTTTGCCAGCCACTGCTGGGACACCTGATTCTGGGTATTGCTATTTTGGCAATTGAATTTCAACCCAGAACAAAATATAAGTTTTGGCGTATACTATTATACTTTGCCAGCCACTGCTGGGACACCAGATTAAGGGTAATTCTATTTTGTCAAGTAAATTTCACCCCAGAACAAAATATATGTTTTGGCAGACACTATTATACTTTGCCAGCCACTACTGTGACACCTGATTCTGGGTATTGCTATTTTGGCAATTGAATTTAACCCCAGAACAAAATATAAGTTTTGGCGTATACTATTATACTTTGCCAGCCACTGCTGGGACACCAGATTAAGGGTAATTCTATTTTGGCAAGTGAATTTCACCCCAGAACAAAATATATGTTTTTGCGGATACTATTATACTTTGCCAGCCAGTGCTGGGACATCAGATTCAGGGTATTGCAATTTAGGCAAGTAAAATTCACCCCAGAACAAAATATATGTTTTGGCGAACACTATTATAATTTGCCAGCCACTGCTGGGACACCAGATTCAGGGTATTGCTATTTTGGCAAGTACATTTAACCCCAGAACAAAATATATGTTTTGGCGGACACTATTATACTTTGCCAGCCACTGCTGGGACACCAGATTCAGGGTATTGCTATTTTGGCAAGTAAATTTCACCCCAGAACAAAATATATGTTTTGGCGGACACTATTATAATTTGCTAGCCACTGCTGGAACACCAGATTCAGGGTATTGCTATTTTCGCAATTGAATTTCACCCCAGAACAAAATATATGTTTTGGCGGACACTATTATACTTTGCCAGCCACTGCTGGGACAACAGATTCAGGGTATTGCTATTTTGGCAATTGAATTTTACCCCAGAACAAATTATATGTTTTGGCATATACTATTTTACTTTGCCAGCCACTCCTGGGACACCAGATTAAGGGTATTGCTATTTTGGCAAGTGAATTTCACCCCAGAACAAAATATATCTTTTGGCAGGCACTATTATACTTTGACAGCCACTGCTGGGACATCTGATTCAGGGTATTGCTATTTTTGGCAATTAAATTTCACCCCAGAACAAAATATACCCTGTTACGGATAGATTAAAACCAGGCCTGCAAATGCTGGAACAACAGATTCAGGATATTACTATTTTGGCAATTGAATTTAACCCCAGAACAAAATATGTGTTTTGGCGGACACTATTATACTTTGCGAGCCAGTGCTGGAACACCAGATTCAGGGTATCGCTATTTTGGCAATTGAATTCCGCCCCAAATCAAAATATACCCTGTTACAGACAGATTTGAACTAGGCCTGCAACTGCTGGAACACCAGATTCAGGGTATTGCTATTTTGGCAATTGAATATCACCCCAAAACAAAATATATGTTTTGGCGAACACTATTATACTTTGCCAGCCACTGCTGGGACACCAGATTCAGGGTATTGCTATTTTGGCAAGTAAATGTCACCCCAGAACAAAATATATGTTTTGGCGGACACTATTATAATTTGCTAGCCACTGCTGGAACACCAGATTCAGGGTATTGCTATTTTGGCAATTGAATTTCACCCCAGAACAAAATATATGTTTTGGCGGACACTATTATACTTTGCCAGCCACTGCTGGGGCACCAGATTCAGGGTATTGCTATTTTGGCAATTGAATTTCAGCCCAGAACAAAATATATGTTTTGGCGGACACTATTATACTTTGCCAGCCATTGCTGGGACACCAGATTCAGGGTATTGCTCTTTTGGCAATTGAATTTCACACCAGAACAAAATATACACTGTTACGGACAGATTTAAACCAGGCTTGCAAGTGCTGGGACACCAGATTCAGGGTATTGCTATTTTGGTAATTGAACTTCAAACCAGAACAAAACATATGTTTTGGCGGACACTATTATACTTTGCCAGCCACTGCTTGGACACCAGATTCAGGGTATTGCTATTTTGGCAATTGAATTTTACCCCAGAACAAATTATATGTTTTTTCATATACTATTTTACTTTGCCAGCCGCTCCTGGGACACCAGTTTCAGGGTATTGCTATTTTGGCAAGTGAATTTGACCCCAGAACAAAATATATGTTTTGGCAGGCACTATTATACTTTGACAGCCACTGCTGGGACATCTGATTCAGGGTATTGCTATTTTTGCCAATTGAATTTCACCCTAGAACAAAATATACCCTGTTACGGGTAGATTAAAACCAGGCCTGCAAATGCTGGAACAACAGATTCAGGGTATTGCTATTTTGGCAATTGTATTTAACCCTAGAACAAAATATGTGTTTTGGCGGACACTATTATACTTTGCCAGCCACTGCTGGGACACCAGATTCAGGGTATTGCTATTTTGGCAATTGAATTCCACCCCAAAACAAAATATACCCTGTTACAGACAGATTTGAACTAGGCCTGCAACTGCTGGAACACCAGATTCAGGGTATTGCTATTTTGGAAATTGAATATCACCCCAGAACAAAATATATGTTTTGGCGGACACTATTATACTTTGCCAGCCATTGCTGGGACACCAGATTAAGGGTATTGCTATTTTGGCAAGTGAATTTCACCCCAGAACAAAATATATGTTTTGGAGGACACTATTATACTTTGCCAGCCACTGTTGTGACACCCGATTCAGGGTATTGCTATTTTGGCAATTGAATATCACCGCAGAACAAAATATATGTTTTGGCGGACACTATTATACTTTGCCAGCCACTGCTGGGACACCAGATTCAGGGTATTGCTATTTTGGCAATTGAATTTCACCCCAGAACAAAATATATGTTTTGGCGGACACTATTATACTTTGCCAGCCACTACTGTGACACCTGATTCTGGGTATTGCCATTTTGGCAATTGAATTTCACCCCAGAACAAAATATAAGTTTTGGCGTATACTATTATACTTTGCCAGCCACTGCTGGGACACCAGATTAAGGGTATTGCTATTTTGGCAAGTGAATTTCACCCCAGAACAAAATATATGTTTTTGCGGATACTATTATACTTTGCCAGCCAGTGCTGGGACATCAGATTCAGGGTATTGCTATTTTGGCAAGTAAAATTCACCCCAGAACAAAATATATGTTTTGGCGAACACTATTATACTTTGCCAGCCACTGCTGGGACACCAGATTCAGGGTATTGCTATTTTGGCAAGTAAATTTCAACCCAGAACAAAATATATGTTTTGGCGGACACTATTATAATTTGCTAGCCACTGCTGGAACACCAGATTCAGGGTATTGCTATTTTGGCAATTGAATTTCCCCCAGAACAAAATATATGTTTTGGCGGACACTATTATACTTTGCCAGCCACTGCTGGGACACCATATTCAGGGTATTGCTATTTTGGCAATTGAATTTCACCCCAGAACAAAATATATGTTTTGGCGGACACTATTATACTTTGCCAGCCACTGTTGTGACACCCGATTCAGGGTATTGCTATTTTGGCAATTGAATTTCAGCCCAGAACAAAATATATGTTTTGGCGGACACTATTATACTTTGCCAGCCACTGCTAGGACACCAAATGCAGGGTATTGCTATTTTGGCAAGTGAATTTCACCCCAGAACAAAATATATGTTTTGGCGGACACTATTATACTTTGCCAGCCACTGCTGGGACACCAGATTCAGGGTATTGCTATTTTGTCAAGTAAATTTCACCCCAGAACAAAATATATGTTTTGGCGGACACTATTATACTTTGCCAGCCACTACTGTGACACCTGATTCTGGGTATTGCTATTTTGGCAATTGAATTTCACCCCAGAACAAAATATAAGTTTTGGCGTATACTATTATACTTTGCCAGCCACTGCTGGGACACCAGATTAAGGGTATTGCTATTTTGGCAAGTGAATTTCACCCCAGAACAAAATATATGTTTTTGCGGATACTATTATACTTTGCCAGCCAGTGCTGGGACATCAGATTCAGGGTATTGCTATTTTGGCAAGTAAAATTCACCCCAGAACAAAATATATGTTTTGGCGAACACTATTATACTTTGCCAGCCACTGCTGGGACACCAGATTCAGGGTATTGCTATTTTGGCAAGTAAATTTCAACCCAGAACAAAATATATGTTTTGGCGGACACTATTATACTTTGCCAGCCACTGCTGGGACACCAGATTCAGGGTATTGCTATTTTGGCAATTGAATTTCACCCCAGAACAAAATATACACTGTTACGGACAGATTTAAACCAGGCTTGCAACTGCTGAAACACCAGATTCAGGGTATTGCTATTTTGGTAATTGAACTTCAAACCAGAACAAAACATATGTTTTGGCGGACACTATTATACTTTGCCAGCCACTGCTGGGACACCAGATTCAGGGTATTGCTATTTTGGCAATTGAATTTCAGCCCAGAACAAAATATATGTTTTGGCGGACACTATTATACTTTGCCAGCCACTGCTGGGACACCAAATGCAGGGTATTGCTATTTTGGCAAGTGAATTTCACCCCAGAACAAAATATATGTTTTGGCGGACACTATTATACTTTGCCAGCCACTGCTGGGACACCAGATTCAGGGTATTGCTATTTTGGCAAGTAAATTTCACCCCAGAACAAAATATATGTTTTGGCGGACACTATTATACTTTGCCAGCCACTGCTGGGACACCTGATTCTGGGTATTGCTATTTTGGCAATTGAATTTCAACCCAGAACAAAATATAAGTTTTGGCGTATACTATTATACTTTGCCAGCCACTGCTGGGACACCAGATTCAGGGTAATTGCTATTTTGTCAAGTAAATTTCAACCCAGAACAAAATATATGTTTTGGCGGACACTATTATACTTTGCCAGCCACTGCTGTGACACCTGATTCAGGGTATTGCTATTTTGGCAATTGAATTTCACCCCAGAACAAAATATATGTTTTGGCGGATACTATTATACTTTGCCAGCCACTGCTGGGACACCAGATTCAGGGTAATTGCTATTTTGGCAAGTGAATTTCACCCCAGAACAAAATATATGTTTTGGCGGACACTATTATACTTTGCCAGCCACTGCTGGGACATCAGATTCAGGGTATTGCTATTTTGGCAAGTAAATTTCACCCCAGAACAAAATATATGTTTTGGCGGACACTATTATACTTTGCCAGCCACTGCTGGGACACCAGATTCAGGGTATTGCTATTTTGGCAAGTGACATTTCACCCCAGAACAAAATATATGTTTTGGCGGACACTATTATACTTTGCCAGCCACTGCTGGGACACCAGATTCAGGGTATTGCTATTTTGGCAATTGAATTTCACCCCAGAACAAAATATATGTTGTTGACGGACACTATTATACTTTGCCAGCCACTGCTGGGACACCAGATTCAGGGTATTGCTATTTTGGCAAGTGAATTTCACCCCAGAACAAAATATATGTTTTGGCGGACACTATTATACTTTGCCAGCCACTGTTGTGACACCCGATTCAGGGTATTGCTATTTTGGCAATTGAATTTCAGCCCAGAACAAAATATATGTTTTGGCGGACACTATTATACTTTGCCAGCCACTGCTGGGACACCAAATGCAGGGTATTGCTATTTTGGCAAGTGAATTTCACCCCAGAACAAAATATATGTTTTGGCGGACACTATTATACTTTGCCAGCCACTGCTGGGACACCAGATTCAGGGTATTGCTATTTTGGCAAGTAAATTTCACCCCAGAACAAAATATATGTTTTGGCGGACACTATTATACTTTGCCAGCCACTACTGTGACACCTGATTCTGGGTATTGCTATTTTGGCAATTGAATTTCAACCCAGAACAAAATATAAGTTTTGGCGTATACTATTATACTTTGCCAGCCACTGCTGGGACACCAGATTAAGGGTAATTGCTATTTTGTCAAGTAAATTTCAACCCAGAACAAAATATATGTTTTGGCGGACACTATTATACTTTGCCAGCCACTACTGTGACACCTGATTCTGGGTATTGCTATTTTGGCAATTGAATTTCACCCCAGAACAAAATATAAGTTTTGTCGTATACTATTATACTTTGCCAGCCACTGCTGGGACACCAGATTAAGGGTAATTGCTATTTTGGCAAGTGAATTTCACCCCAGAACAAAATATATGTTTTTGCGGATACTATTATACTTTGCCAGCCAGTGCTGGGACATCAGATTCAGAGTATTGCTATTTTGGCAAGTAAATTTCACCCCAGAACAAAATATATGTTTTGGCGGACACTATTATACTTTGCCAGCCACTGCTAGGACATCAGATTCAGGGTATTGCTATTTTGGCAAGTGACATTTCACCCCAGAACAAAATATATGTTTTGGCGGACACTATTATACTTTGCCAGCCACTGCTGGAACACCAGATTCAGGGTATTGCTATTTTGGCAATTGAATTTCAGCCCAGAACAAAATATATGTTTTGGCGGACACTATTATACTTTGCCAGCCACTGCTGGGACACCAGATTCAGGGTATTGCTATTTTGGCAATTGAATTTCACCCCAGAACAAAATATACACTGTTACGGACAGATTTAAACCAGGCTTGCAAGTGCTGAAACAACAGATTCAGGGTATTGCTATTTTGGTAATTGAACTTCAAACCAGAACAAAACATATGTTTTGGCGGACACTATTATACTTTGCCAGCCACTGCTGGGACACCAGATTCAGGGTATTGCTATTTTGGCAATTGAATTTTACCCCAGAACAAATTATATGTTTTGTCATATACTATTTTACTTTGCCAGCCACTCCTGGGACACCAGATTCAGGGTATTGCTATTTTGGCAAGTGAATTTCACCCCAGAACAAAATATATGTTTTGGCAGGCACTATTATACTTTGACAGCCACTGCTGGGACATCTGATTCAGGGTATTGCTATTTTTGCCAATTGAATTTCACCCCAGAACAAAATATACCCTGTTACGGATAGATTAAAACCAGGCCTGCAAATGCTGGAACAACAGATTCAGGGTATTGCTATTTTGGCAATTGAATTTAACCCCAGAACAAAATATGTGTTTTGGCGGACACTATTATACTTTGCCAGCCACTGCTGGGACACCAGATTCAGGGTATTGCTATTTTGGCAATTGAATTCCACCCCAAAACAAAATATACCCTGTTACAGACAGATTTGAACTAGGCCATGCAACTGCTGGAACACCAGATTCAGGGTATTGCTATTTTGGCAAATGAATATCACCGCAGAACAAAATATATGTTTTGGCGGACACTATTATACTTTGCCAGCCACTGCTGTGACACCCGATTCAGGGTATTGCTATTTTGGCAATTGAATATCACCGCAGAACAAAATATATGTTTTGGAGGACACTATTATACTTTGCCAGCCACTGCTGGGACACCAGATTCAGGGTATTGCTATTTTGGCAATTGAATTTCACCCCAGAACAAAATATATGTTTTGGCGGACACTATTATACTTTGCCAGCCACTGTTGTGACACCCGATTCAGGGTATTGCTATTTTGGCAATTGAATTTCAGCCCAGAACAAAATATATGTTTTGGCGGACACTATTATACTTTGCCAGCCACTGCTGGGACACCAAATGCAGGGTATTGCTATTTTGGCAAGTGAATTTCACCCCAGAACAAAATATATGTTTTGGCGGACACTATTATACTTTGCCAGCCACTGCTGGGACACCAGATTCAGGGTATTGCTATTTTGGCAAGTAAATTTCACCCCAGAACAAAATATATGTTTTGGCGGACACTATTATACTTTGCCAGCCACTACTGTGACACCTGATTCTGGGTATTGCTATTTTGGCAATTGAATTTCAACCCAGAACAAAATATAAGTTTTGGCGTATACTATTATACTTTGCCAGCCACTGCTGGGACACCAGATTCAGGGTAATTGCTATTTTGGCAAGTAAATTTCAACCCAGAACAAAATATATGTTTTGGCGGACACTATTATACTTTGCCAGCCACTGCTGGGACACCAGATTCAGGGTATTGCTATTTTGGCAATTGAATTTTACCCCAGAACAAATTATATGTTTTGGCATATACTATTTTACTTTGCCAGCCACTCCTGGGACACCAGATTCAGGGTATTGCTATTTTGGCAAGTGAATTTCACCCCAGAACAAAATATATGTTTTGGCAGGCACTATTATACTTTGACAGCCACTGCTGGGACATCTGATTCAGGGTATTGCTATTTTTGGCAATTAAATTTCACCCCAGAACAAAATATACCCTGTTACGGATAGAATAAAACCAGGCCTGCAAATGCTGGAACAACAGATTCAGGATATTACTATTTTGGCAATTGAATTTAACCCCAGAACAAAATATGTGTTTTGGCGGACACTATTATACTTTGCCAGCCACTGCTGGGACACCAGATTCAGGGTATTGCTATTTTGGCAATTGAATTCCACCCCAAAACAAAATATACCCTGTTACAGACAGATTTGAACTAGGCCTGCAACTGCTGGAACACCAGATTCAGGGTATTGCTATTTTGGCAATTGAATATCACCCCAGAACAAAATATATGTTTTGGCGGACACTATTATACTTTGCCAGCCACTGCTGGGACACCTGATTCTGGGTATTGCTATTTTGGCAATTGAATTTCAACCCAGAACAAAATATAAGTTTTGGCGTATACTATTATACTTTGCCAGCCACTGCTGGGACACCAGATTAAGGGTAATTCTATTTTGTCAAGTAAATTTCACCCCAGAACAAAATATATGTTTTGGCGGACACTATTATACTTTGCCAGCCACTACTGTGACACCTGATTCTGGGTATTGCTATTTTGGCAATTGAATTTCACCCCAGAACAAAATATAAGTTTTGTCGTATACTATTATACTTTGCCAGCCACTGCTGGGACACCAGATTAAGGGTAATTCTATTTTGGCAAGTGAATTTCACCCCAGAACAAAATATATGTTTTTGCGGATACTATTATACTTTGCCAGCCAGTGCTGGGACATCATATTCAGGGAATTGCTATTTTGGCAAGTAAAATTCACCCCAGAACAAAATATATGTTTTGTCGAACACTATTATACTTTGCCAGCCACTGCTGGGACACCAGATTCAGGGTATTGCTATTTTGGCAAGTAAATTTCACCCCAGAACAAAATATATGTTTTGGCGGACACTATTATAATTTGATAGCCACTGCTGGAACACCAGATTCAGGGTATTGCTATTTTGGCAATTGAATTTCACCCTAGAACAAAATATATGTTTTGGCGGACACTATTATACTTTGCCAGCCACTGCTGGGACACCAGATTCAGGGTATTGCTATTTTGGCAATTGAATTCCACCCCAAAACAAAATATACCCTGTTACAGACAGATTTGAACTAGGCCTGCAACTGCTGGAACACCAGATTCAGGGTATTGCTATTTTGGCAATTGAATTCCACCCCAAAACAAAATATACCCTGTTACAGACAGATTTGAACTAGGCCTGCAACTGCTGGAACACCAGATTCAGGGTATTGCTATTTTGGCAAATGAATATCACCGCAAAACAAAATATATGTTTTGGCGGACACTATTATACTTTGCCAGCCACTGCTGTGACACCCGATTCAGGGTATTGCTATTTTGGCAATTGAATATCACCGCAGAACAAAATATATGTTTTGGAGGACACTATTATACTTTGCCAGCCACTGCTGGGACACCAGATTCAGGGTATTGCTATTTTGGCAATTGAATTTCACCCCAGAACAAAATATATGTTTTGGCGGACACTATTATACTTTGCCAGCCACTGTTGTGACACCCGATTCAGGGTATTGCTATTTTGGCAATTGAATTTCAGCCCAGAACAAAATATATGTTTTGGCGGACACTATTATACTTTGCCAGCCACTGCTGGGACACCAAATGCAGGGTATTGCTATTTTGGCAAGTGAATTTCACCCCAGAACAAAATATATGTTTTGGCGGACACTATTATACTTTGCCAGCCACTGCTGGGACACCAGATTCAGGGTATTGCTATTTTGGCAAGTAAATTTCACCCCAGAACAAAATATATGTTTTGGCGGACACTATTATAATTTGATAGCCACTGCTGGAACACCAGATTCAGGGTATTGCTATTTTGGCAATTGAATTTCACCCCAGAACAAAATATATGTTTTGGCGGACACTATTATACTTTGCCAGCCACTGCTGGGACACCAGATTCAGGGTATTGCTATTTTGGCAATTGAATTTCAGCCCAGAACAAAATATATGTTTTGGCGGACACTATTATACTTTGCCAGCCACTGCTAGGACACCAGATTCAGGGTATTGCTATTTTGGCAATTGAATTTCACCCCAGAACAAAATATACACTGTTACGGACAGTTTTAAACCAGGCTTGCAACTGCTGAAACACCAGATTCAGGGTATTGCTATTTTGGTAATTGAACTTCAAACCAGAACAAAACATATGTTTTGGCGGACACTATTATACTTTGCCAGCCACTGCTGTGACACCCGATTCAGGGTATTGCTATTTTGGCAATTGAATTTCACCCCAGAACAAAATATATGTTTTGGCGGACACTATTATACTTTGCCAGCCACTGCTGGGACACCAAATGCAGGGTATTGCTATTTTGGCAAGTGAATTTCACCCCAGAACAAAATATATGTTTTGGCGGACACTATTATACTTTGCCAGCCACTGCTGGGACACCAGATTCAGGGTATTGCTATTTTGGCAAGTAAATTTCACCCCAGAACAAAATATATGTTTTGGCGGACACTATTATACTTTGCCAGCCACTGCTGGGACACCAGATTCAGGGTATTGCTATTTTGGCAATTGAATTTCAGCCCAGAACAAAATATATGTTTTGGCGGACACTATTATACTTTGCCAGCCACTGCTAGGACACCAGATTCAGGGTATTGCTATTTTGGCAATTGAATTTCACCCCAGAACAAAATATACACTGTTACGGACAGTATTTAAACCAGGCTTGCAAGTGCTGAAACAACAGATTCAGGGTATTGCTATTTTGGTAATTGAACTTCAAACCAGAACAAAACATATGTTTTGGCGGACACTATTATACTTTGCCAGCCACTGTTGTGACACCCGATTCAGGGTATTGCTATTTTGGCAATTGAATTTCAGCCCAGAACAAAATATATGTTTTGGCGGACACTATTATACTTTGCCAGCCACTGCTGGGACACCAAATGCAGGGTATTGCTATTTTGGCAAGTGAATTTCACCCCAGAATAAAATATATGTTTTGGCGGACACTATTATACTTTGCCAGCCACTGCTGGGACACCAGATTCAGGGTATTGCTATTTTGGCAAGTAAATTTCACCCCAGAACAAAATATATGTTTTGGCGGACACTATTATACTTTGCCAGCCACTGCTGGGACACCTGATTCTGGGTATTGCTATTTTGGCAATTGAATTTAAACCCAGAACAAAATATAAGTTTTGGCGTATACTATTATACTTTGCCAGCCACTGCTGGGACACCAGATTAAGGGTAATTCTATTTTGTCAAGTAAATTTCAACCCAGAACAAAATATATGTTTTGGCGGACACTATTATACTTTGCCAGCCACTACTGTGACACCTGATTCTGGGTATTGCTATTTTGGCAATTGAATTTCAAACCAGAACAAAATATAAGTTTTGTCGTATACTATGATACTTTGCCATCCACTGCTGGGACACCAGATTAAGAGTAATTCTATTTTGGCAAGTGAATTTCACCCCAGAACAAAATATATGTTTTTGCGGATACTATTATACTTTGCCAGCCAGTGCTGGGACATCAGATTCAGAGTATTGCTATTTTGGCAAGTAAATTTCACCCCAGAACAAAATATATGTTTTTGCGGACACTATTATACTTTGCCAGCCAGTGCTAGGACATCAGATTCAGGGTATTGCTATTTTGGCAAGTACATTTCACCCCAGAACAAAATATATGTTTTGGCGGACACTATTATACTTTGCCAGCCACTGCTGGGACACCAGATTCAGGGTATTGCTATTTTGGCAATTGAATATCACCGCAGAACAAAATATATGTTTTGGCGGACACTATTATACTTTGCCAGCCACTGCTGGGACACCAGATTCAGGGTATTGCTATTTTGGCAATTGAATTTCACCCCAGAACAAAATATATGTTTTGGCGGACACTATTATACTTTGCCAGCCACTGTTGTGACACCCGATTCAGGGTATTGCTATTTTGGCAATTGAATTTCAGCCCAGAACAAAATATATGTTTTGGCGGACACTATTATACTTTGCCAGCCACTGCTGGGACACCAAATGCAGGGTATTGCTATTTTGGCAAGTGAATTTCACCCCAGAACAAAATATATGTTTTGGCGGACACTATTATACTTTGCCAGCCACTGCTGGGACACCAGATTCAGGGTATTGCTATTTTGGCAAGTAAATTTCACCCCAGAACAAAATATATGTTTTGGCGGACACTATTATACTTTGCCAGCCACTACTGTGACACCTGATTCTGGGTATTGCTATTTTGGCAATTGAATTTAAACCCAGAACAAAATATAAGTTTTGGCGTATACTATTATACTTTGCCAGCCACTGCTGGGACACCAGATTAAGGGTAATTCTATTTTGTCAAGTAAATTTCAACCCAGAACAAAATATATGTTTTGGCGGACACTATTATACTTTGCCAGCCACTACTGTGACACCTGATTCTGGGTATTGCTATTTTGGCAATTGAATTTCACCCCAGAACAAAATATAAGTTTTGTCGTATACTATTATACTTTGCCAGCCACTGCTGGGACACCAGATTAAGGGTAATTCTATTTTGGCAAGTGAATTTCACCCCAGAACAAAATATATGTTTTTGCGGATACTATTATACTTTGCCAGCCAGTGCTGGGACATCAGATTCAGAGTATTGCTATTTTGGCAAGTAAATTTCACCCCAGAACAAAATATATGTTTTTGCGGACACTATTATACTTTGCCAGCCAGTGCTAGGACATCAGATTCAGGGTATTGCTATTTTGGCAAGTACATTTCACCCCAGAACAAAATATATGTTTTGGCGGACACTATTATACTTTGCCAGCCACTGCTGGAACACCAGATTCAGGGTATTGCTATTTTGGCAATTGAATTTCACCCCAGAACAAAATATATGTTTTGGCGGACACTATTATACTTTGCCAGCCACTGCTGGGACACCAGATTCAGGGTATTGCTATTTTGGCAATTGAATTTCACCCCAGAACAAAATATACAATGTTACGGACAGATTTAAACCAGGCTTGCAACTGCTGAAACACCAGATTCAGGGTATTGCTATTTTGGTAATTGAACTTCAAACCAGAACAAAACATATGTTTTGGCGGACACTATTATACTTTGCCAGCCACTGCTGGGACACCAGATTCAGGGTATTGCTATTTTGGCAATTGAATTTTACCCCAGAACAAATTATATGTTTTGGCATATACTATTTTACTTTGCCAGCCACTCCTGGGACACCAGATTCAGGGTATTGCTATTTTGGCAAGTGAATTTCACCCCAGAACAAAATATATGTTTTGGCAGGCACTATTATACTTTGCCAGCCACTGCTGGGACATCTGATTCAGGGTATTGCTATTTTTGCCAATTGAATTTCACCCCAGAACAAAATATACCCTGTTAGCGGATACGATTATAACTAGGCCTGCAAATGCTGGAACAACAGATTCAGGATATTACTATTTTGGCAATTGAATTTCAACCCCAGAACAAAATATATGTTTTGGCGGACACTATTATACTTTGCCAGCCACTGCTGGGACACCTGATTCTGGGTATTGCTATTTTGGCAATTGAATTTCAACCCAGAACAAAATATAAGTTTTGGCGTATACTATTATACTTTGCCAGCCACTGCTGGGACACCAGATTAAGGGTAATTCTATTTTGTCAAGTAAATTTCACCCCAGAACAAAATATATGTTTTGGCGGACACTATTATACTTTGCCAGCCACTACTGTGACACCTGATTCTGGGTATTGCTATTTTGGCAATTGAATTTCACCCCAGAACAAAATATAAGTTTTGGCGTATACTATTATACTTTGCCAGCCACTGCTGGGACACCAGATTCAGGGTAATTGCTATTTTGGCAAGTGAATTTCACCCCAGAACAAAATATATGTTTTGGCGGATACTATTATACTTTGCCAGCCACTGCTGGGACATCAGATTCAGGGTATTGCTATTTTGGCAAGTAAATTTCACCCCAGAACAAAATATATGTTTTGGCGGACACTATTATACTTTGCCAGCCACTGCTGGGACACCAGATTCAGGGTATTGCTATTTTGGCAATTGAATTTCACCCCAGAACAAAATATACAATGTTACGGACAGATTTAAACCAGGCTTGCAACTGCTGAAACACCAGATTCAGGGTATTGCTATTTTGGTAATTGAACTTCAAACCAGAACAAAACATATGTTTTGGCGGACACTATTATACTTTGCCAGCCACTGCTGGGACACCAGATTCAGGGTATTGCTATTTTGGCAATTGAATTTTACCCCAGAACAAATTATATGTTTTGGCATATACTATTTTACTTTGCCAGCCACTCCTGGGACACCAGATTCAGGGTATTGCTATTTTGGCAAGTGAATTTCACCCCAGAACAAAATATATGTTTTGGCAGGCACTATTATACTTTTACAGCCACTGCTGGGACATCTGATTCAGGGTATTGCTATTTTTGCCAATTGAATTTCACCCCAGAACAAAATATACCCTGTTACGGATAGATTAAAACCAGGCCTGCAAATGCTGGAACAACAGATTCAGGATATTACTATTTTGGCAATTGAATTTAACCCCAGAACAAAATATGTGTTTTGGCGGACACTATTATACTTTGCCAGCCACTGCTGGGACACCTGATTCTGGGTATTGCTATTTTGGCAATTGAATTTAACCCCAGAACAAAATATAAGTTTTGGCGTATACTATTATACTTTGCCAGCCACTGCTGGGACACCAGATTAAGGGTAATTCTATTTTGTCAAGTAAATTTCACCCCAGAACAAAATATATGTTTTGGCAGACACTATTATACTTTGCCAGCCACTACTGTGACACCTGATTCTGGGTATTGCTATTTTGGCAAGTGAATTTCACCCCAGAACAAAATATAAGTTTTGGCGTATACTATTATACTTTGCCAGCCACTGCTGGGACACCAGATTAAGGGTAATTCTATTTTGGCAAGTGAATTTCACCCCAGAACAAAATATATGTTTTTGCGGATACTATTGTACTTTGCCAGCCAGTGCTGGGACATCAGATTCAGGGTATTGCAATTTAGGCAAGTAAAATTCACCCCAGATCAAAATATATGTTTTGGCGAACACTATTATAATTTGCCAGCCACTGCTGGGACACCAGATTCAGGGTATTGCTATTTTGGCAATTGAATTTCACCCCAGAACAAAATATATGTTTTGGCGGACACTATTATAATTTGCTAGCCACTGCTGGAACACCAGATTCAGGGTATTGCTATTTTCGCAATTGAATTTCACCCCAGAACAAAATATATGTTTTGGCGGACACTATTATACTTTGCCAGCCACTGCTGGGACACCAGATTCAGGGTATTGCTATTTTGGCAAGTAAATTTCACCCCAGAACAAAATATATGTTTTGGCGGACACTATTATAATTTGCTAGCCACTGCTGGAACACCAGATTCAGGGTATTGCTATTTTCGCAATTGAATTTCACCCCAGAACAAAATATATGTTTTGGCGGACACTATTATACTTTGCCAGCCACTGCTGGGACAACAGATTCAGGGTATTGCTATTTTGGCAATTGAATTTTACCCCAGAACAAATTATATGTTTTGGCATATACTATTTTACTTTGCCAGCCACTCCTGGGACAACAGATTAAGGGTATTGCTATTTTGGCAAGTGAATTTCACCCCAGAACAAAATATATCTTTTGGCAGGCACTATTATACTTTGACAGCCACTGCTGGGACATCTGATTCAGGGTGTTGCTATTTTTGGCAATTAAATTTCACCCCAGAACAAAATATACCCTGTTACGGATAGATTAAAACCAGGCCTGCAAATGTTGGAACAACAGATTCAGGATATTACTATTTTGGCAATTGAATTTAACCCCAGAACAAAATATGTGTTTTGGCGGACACTATTATACTTTGCGAGCCAGTGCTGGAACACCAGATTCAGGGTATTGCTATTTTGGCAATTGAATATCACCCCAAAACAAAATATATGTTTTGGCGAACACTATTATACTTTGCCAGCCACTGCTGGGACACCAGATTCAGGGTATTGCTATTTTGGCAAGTAAATGTCACCCCAGAACAAAATATATGTTTTGGCGGACACTATTATAATTTGCTAGCCACTGCTGGAACACCAGATTCAGGGTATTGCTATTTTGGCAATTGAATTTCACCCCAGAACAAAATATATGTTTTGGCGGACACTATTATACTTTGCCAGCCACTGCTGGGGCACCAGATTCAGGGTATTGCTATTTTGGCAATTGAATTTCAGCCCAGAACAAAATATATGTTTTGGCGGACACTATTATACTTTGCCAGCCATTGCTGGGACACCAGATTCAGGGTATTGCTCTTTTGGCAATTGAATTTCACACCAGAACAAAATATACACTGTTACGGACAGATTTAAACCAGGCTTGCAAGTGCTGGGACACCAGATTCAGGGTATTGCTATTTTGGTAATTGAACTTCAAACCAGAACAAAACATATGTTTTGGCGGACACTATTATACTTTGCCAGCCACTGCTGGGACACCAGATTCAGGGTATTGCTATTTTGGCAATTGAATTTTACCCCAGAACAAATTATATGTTTTGTCATATACTATTTTACTTTGCCAGCCGCTCCTGGGACACCAGTTTCAGGGTATTGCTATTTTGGCAAGTGAATTTCACCCCAGAACAAAATATATGTTTTGGCAGGCACTATTATACTTTGACAGCCACTGCTGGGACATCTGATTCAGGGTATTGCTATTTTTGCCAATTGAATTTCACCCTAGAACAAAATATACCCTGTTACGGGTAGATTAAAACCAGGCCTGCAAATGCTGGAACAACAGATTCAGGGTATTGCTATTTTGGCAATTGTATTTAACCCTAGAACAAAATATGTGTTTTGGCGGACACTATTATACTTTGCCAGCCACTGCTGGGACACCAGATTCAGGGTATTGCTATTTTGGCAATTGAATTCCACCCCAAAACAAAATATACCCTGTTACAGACAGATTTGAACTAGGCCTGCAACTGCTGGAACACCAGATTCAGGGTATTGCTATTTTGGAAATTGAATATCACCCCAGAACAAAATATATGTTTTGGCGGACACTATTATACTTTGCCAGCCATTGCTGGGACACCAGATTAAGGGTATTGCTATTTTGGCAAGTGAATTTCACCCCAGAACAAAATATATGTTTTGGAGGACACTATTATACTTTGCCAGCCACTGTTGTGACACCCGATTCAGGGTATTGCTATTTTGGCAATTGAATATCACCGCAGAACAAAATATATGTTTTGGCGGACACTATTATACTTTGCCAGCCACTGCTGGGACACCAGATTCAGGGTATTGCTATTTTGGCAATTGAATTTCACCCCAGAACAAAATATATGTTTTGGCGGACACTATTATACTTTGCCAGCCACTACTGTGACACCTGATTCTGGGTATTGCCATTTTGGCAATTGAATTTCACCCCAGAACAAAATATAAGTTTTGGCGTATACTATTATACTTTGCCAGCCACTGCTGGGACACCAGATTAAGGGTATTGCTATTTTGGCAAGTGAATTTCACCCCAGAACAAAATATATGTTTTTGCGGATACTATTATACTTTGCCAGCCAGTGCTGGGACATCAGATTCAGGGTATTGCTATTTTGGCAAGTAAAATTCACCCCAGAACAAAATATATGTTTTGGCGAACACTATTATACTTTGCCAGCCACTGCTGGGACACCAGATTCAGGGTATTGCTATTTTGGCAAGTAAATTTCAACCCAGAACAAAATATATGTTTTGGCGGACACTATTATAATTTGCTAGCCACTGCTGGAACACCAGATTCAGGGTATTGCTATTTTGGCAATTGAATTTCCCCCAGAACAAAATATATGTTTTGGCGGACACTATTATACTTTGCCAGCCACTGCTGGGACACCATATTCAGGGTATTGCTATTTTGGCAATTGAATTTCACCCCAGAACAAAATATATGTTTTGGCGGACACTATTATACTTTGCCAGCCACTGTTGTGACACCCGATTCAGGGTATTGCTATTTTGGCAATTGAATTTCAGCCCAGAACAAAATATATGTTTTGGCGGACACTATTATACTTTGCCAGCCACTGCTAGGACACCAAATGCAGGGTATTGCTATTTTGGCAAGTGAATTTCACCCCAGAAGAAAATATATGTTTTGGCGGACACTATTATACTTTGCCAGCCACTGCTGGGACACCAGATTCAGGGTATTGCTATTTTGTCAAGTAAATTTCACCCCAGAACAAAATATATGTTTTGGCGGACACTATTATACTTTGCCAGCCACTACTGTGACACCTGATTCTGGGTATTGCTATTTTGGCAATTGAATTTCACCCCAGAACAAAATATAAGTTTTGGCGTATACTATTATACTTTGCCAGCCACTGCTGGGACACCAGATTAAGGGTATTGCTATTTT
>JAKVIS010000510.1:0-67472 GCA_033119425.1 Bufotes viridis | reverse complement strand
CTGTCTGTATACACTGTGCTGTCTGTATACACTGTGCTGTCTGTATACACTGTACTGTCTGTATACACTGTGCTGTCTGTATACACTGTGCTGTCTGTATACACTGTGCTGTCTGTATACACTGTGCTGTCTGTATACACTGTGCTGTCTGTATACACTGTGCTGTCTGTATACACTGTGCTGTCTGTATACCCTGTGCTGTCTGTATACCCTGTGCTGTCTGTATACTCTGTACTGTCTGTATACACTGTGCTGTCTGTATACTCTGTACTGCCTGTATACTCTGTACTGCCTGTATACTCTGTACTGCCTGTATACACTGTACTGTCTGTATACACTGTGCTGTCTGTATACACTGTGCTGTCTGTATACACTGTGCTGTCTGTATACACTGGACTGTCTGTATACACTGTGCTGTCTGTATACACTGTGCTGTCTGTATACCCTGTGCTGTCTGTATACACTGTGCTGTCTGTATACACTGTACTGTCTGTATACACTGTGCTGTCTGTATACACTGTGCTGTCTGTATACACTGCGCTGTCTGTATACACTGCGCTGTCTGTATACACTGTGCTGTCTGTATACACTGTGCTGTCTGTATACTCTGTACTGTCTGTATACACTGTGCTGTCTGTATACACTGTGCTGTCTGTATACACTGTGCTGTCTGTATACACTGTGCTGTCTGTATACACTGTGCTGTCTGTATACACTGTGCTGTCTGTATACACTGTGCTGTCTGTATACTCTGTACTGTCTGTATACACTGTGCTGTCTGTATACACTGCGCTGTCTGTATACACTGTGCTGTCTGTATACACTGTACTGTCTGTATACTCTGTACTGCCTGTATACACTTTTCTGTCCTTACAATTCATTTAGAAAGTCTTTGACCCTTTTACCTTTTGACATTTCGTTATGTTGCGGCTTTGTGCTAAAATAAAAAACGATTACTTTTCCCCCCTCAATCCGCACTCCGTTCCCCATAATAGGAAAGTAAGAACAGAACTTTAGACATTTTTGTTAATTTATTAAACAGGAAAAACTAACATTTCACCTGACCCTTCGCTGTGACACTTGACATAGGCTAGGTCTACACGACAAATGGGGCACAACTACACTGCAACATGTGTCGCGCGACACTTTATATAATGGTAGTCTATGGTGTCGCATTGCGACATGGTGCGACTGCGACACTACAGTCTCAGCAAAATCCATCTTGAATGGATTTTTTGTGACTGTCGTGTCGCAGTCGCAGCATGTCGCAATGCGACACCATAGACTACCATTATATAAATTGTCGTGCGACAAATGTCGTCATGTAGACCTCGCCTTAGCTCCGGGCCTGCCATTTATCTTGATCATCTTTGAGATATTTCTACACCTTGGTTGGAGTCACCTCTGGTAAATTTGGTTTATTGGAGATGATTTGGGAAGACACAGCCCTGTCTGTAAAAGGTCTCACAGCTGACAATGTATGACAGAGCTAAAACCAAGCCATGAGGAGGAAAGAACTGCCTGTAGAGCTCAGAGACAGGATTGTGCGGAGGCGCAGAAGGGGACAAAAACTATTTCTGCTGCGCTGAAAGTTCCCAAGAGCACAGTGGTCTCAATAATTCTTAAATGGAAGAAGTCTGGAACAACCAAGACTCTTCCTAGAGCTGGCCGCCCCACCAAACTAAGTAGTCAAGGGAGAAGAGCCTTGGTAAGAGAGGTGACCAAGAACCCAATGGTCACTTCCAGAAGGTTAACCATCACTGCAGCATTCTTCCAATCTGGGTTTCCGGGCAGAGTGGACAGATAGAAGCCCCTTCTCAGTAAAGGCACACGAAAGCCTCTTGGAGTTTGCAAAAAAGGCACCTCTCAGACTTTGAAACAAGATTCTCTGGTCTGATGAAACCAAGATTGAACTTTTTGTCCTCAGTTCTAAGCGTCATGTCTGGAGGAAACCAGGCCCTGCTCATCACCTGCCCAATACCCGTCCTACAGAGAAGAATGGTGGTGGCAGCATCCTGCTGCGGAGGTCTTTTTCAACAGGTGGGTCAGGGAGACTGGTCATCGTTAAGGAAAAGCTAAATGGAGCAAATTACGAGATATTTGTAAAGAAAACCTGATCCAGAGTGCTCTGGACCTCAGACTGCGCTGAAGGTTCACCTTCAAACAAGACAGTGACCCTGAGCACACAGCCAAGACAACACAGGAGTGGCCTTAGGGACAACTCTGTGATTGTCTTTCAGTGGCCCAGCCGAAGCCCTGACCTGAACCCAATCGAACATCTCTGGAGAGACCTGAAAATGGCTGTCTACCAGTGATCTCCTTCCAACCGGACAGAGCTTGAGAGGGTCTGCAGAGAAGAATGACAGAAAATCCCCAAATCTAAGTGTCCAAACCTTGTGGGATCATCTCCAAGAAGACTGGAGGCCGTAATCACTGCCAAAGGGGCTTCACCTAAGTCCTGAGTAATCGGCCTGAATAATATCTATTAATCGCACTGACCCACTAAAGCAACTGTGTCATGTACCCCCCGTCATGAACACTGTAAAAACAAAACTTAAAAAAGTAAAAAAAAAAATTTTCTTTGAAGGCTGGGATGAAAATATGGAAAACAAAATGGGTGCTTCCTGGAGGGTAAAATAGGCTGGTCCTGGGGGAAGGGGATAGAGTACCTACAGGATGGGATGTCTCTTTCTCTATATGGTTGTGTGCCAATATGTTATGTGCCACCCCTCAAATACCAATTATTCTTTATGCCCATAGGATGTCCCCGCGTGCCGGACCAGCTGGCCTCCGCCGACGCAGACGCAGAGCTGTGGACCCTGGGAGATGAAGGAGCGGCTGGGCACCGGAGGCTTCGGATACGTCCTTCGCTGGCTCAATAGTGTAAGGAGCTGACTCCCTGTGTACGGTGCACCATACTACTGTCGACAGGCGCAGGCCGGTGCGGGATGATCCCCATCTCTTATGTCTCCTTAGAACACGGGGGAGGAAGTTGCCATTAAGCAATGTCGGCAGGAGCTGAGCCCCAAGAATCGAGAGAGATGGTGCCTGGAAATTCAGATCATGAAGAAGTAAGGACTTGCGCTGTAAAGATCTGCGCCTAAATCCGAGAGGCATTGTGTCAGTGTGTTTACACCACCTTGATATTTGTGTCACAGATTAAATCACAAGAATGTGGTGTCAGCCCGGGAGGTGCCCGAGGGGCTGCAGAAGCTGGCACCTAATGATCTTCCTCTGCTGGCTATGGAGTTCTGCCTGGGAGGTGACCTACGGAAGGTAGGTGATATTCCGCTCTGCGGTCTGTACGTCAGGACCGGATGCTAGTATGTACCATGCACCTCCACGGCTTCTGAGGTTCTCACCCATGATGGAGTGTACTCAGAAGTACTTTGTTGCTGTGGGTCAGGCTTCTCCATGAGCCACAGGGTTGTGGAACTTTCCCATAATGGCTCTTGCTCTCACATACGCCCTCTTGTGGGTGTGATTTTTTTAATGTGAAATCTGATTTTATTGCATTTTTATAAAGGAAACTTTGCACACTTAGATCTCCTCTCAGTAAAGATGAAACCTTCACATAATTGTCTAAGTGCAGACCATGACCTGGATGAGGCTGACTGTCCTGTGTAGTCCTATGGCTGACAGGGCACGTCGTACTTAAAGGGGTTGTCCAGAGGGTAGGCCATCAATATCTAATATCAATGGGAGGCCGACACCCGGCACCCCAACTCATTATTATTGGCAGAGCCCACGGTTTCCTTTGGGACTAGCTGATAATCTAATGTGTATAGGAAGCTCATGACTCTCCCCGGACAGGTGACTTCAGGAGAGAGAAGGATCGGGCAGACTGAAATTCACCGCCCAATCCGATCCTTTTGTTCTCCGGGGAGCTAAGCCATTTCTTCTGCCCTGGGAGATAAGTCTCTCTCCCCATGGACAACACAGACATTTGTAAGGCTACTTTCACACTTGCGCTTTCCCTTTCCGCTATTGAGATCCGCCATAGCATAGTGAGGGAAGACGCTTCCGTTTTGTCCCCATTCATTGTCAATGGGGACAAAACTGAACTGACAGAAATGGGGTGCACCAGAATGCATTCTTTTCCGCTTGATTGCGTCCCCATCGCGGACAGAATAACTCTGCAAGCAGCGTTTTTGTCTGTCCGCGATGTGGTGCGGAGCAAGAAGGATCCGTCCTGACACACAATGGGGACGGATCCGTTTTCTCAGACACAATAGAAAATGGATCCGTTCCCTATTGACTTTCAATGGTGTTTATGACGGATCCGTCTTGGCTATAGAAGACATAATACAACCGGATCTGTTCAGAACGGATGCAGACGGTTGTATTATCGTGACGGAAGCGTTTTTGCTGATCCATGACGGATCCAGCAAAATGCTGGTGTGTAAGTAGCCTAAGGAGAAATGGCTGTCTGCTAAACGAGCGGCTTGCGGAGCCGTCTACAAATGCTCTCCGTTTGCCATGCGGGTAGACGGATCCGTCTTGTATTTTTTTCCACAGTTTTAAAGGTCTGCGCATGCGCAGACCGGAAGGACGGAGCCGTCCTTCAATCATTTCTAAATGCCGGATCCGGCACTAATGTAAGTCAATGGGACTTAATGCATTCCGTCATGTGTTCCGGCATTTCAGAACGGAGATAAAACCGCAGCAACGTCCAAAAAACGTTCACATACTGAACGGAAGACATCCTGATGCATCCTGAACGGATTACTCTCCATTCAGAATGCTTGGCGATAATCCTGATCAGTTTTTTTCCGGCATAGAGCCCCGACAACGGAAGTCTATGCCAGAAAAGAAAAACTCCAGTGTGAAGGTGGAGATCACATCACCATTTAGCCTTCCATTCTTCTGATCCGTCAGAAGAACAAAAAAATAAAGAAAAAAGCGGATCCGTTATTTATAGCATCAGTTATGATCAGTTTGCATCAGTTTACGTCACTTCCGTCAGAGATTAGTTATTTTTGCTGCATGCAGGACTTTTCTTCCATCAAAAATAACTGAGACCACTTTCACACTTGCACTTTCCCTTTTCGCTATTGAGATCCGTCATAAGATCTCAATAGTGGGGGGAAAACGCTTCCGTTTTGTCCCTATTCATTGTCCATGTGGACTGAACTGAATGAAACGGAATCACCAGAATGCATTCCGTTCCATTTGGTTGCGTCCCCATCACGTTTTTCTGTCCGCGGTGTTGTGCGGAGCAAGACGGATCCGCTTTCTTTTGACTGATCCGTCTTGGCTATTTTAAAGATAATACAACCGGATCCGTTCAGAACGTTGTATTATCATGACGGAAGAGTTTTTGCTGATCCATGACGGATCCAGCAAAAACACTGGTGTGAAAGTAGCCAGGTCGCCGATGGAAGTGACACAAACTCATCATAACAGATGCTCCAAAAAAGACGGATCCGTTATTTTTTTAAGTGCAAACTGATGCTGGGCATAACGCATCCGTAAATTTTTTTATTTTTCTCTTCTTCTGATGGATCTGAAAAACGGAAAGCTAAATGGTGATGTGAACCCAGCCTTATTGAAGGAAAAAAAGGGAGGGGTGGATTGTAGGGCCTCGAAGGTATCCAGGAGGCAATGTGGCCAGCTATTGTGTGCTGTATACAGCTGGATCGCCCCTGCAGCTATCTACATGATGTCCATGAGGAGGACCCGAGCTGTGGCCCGGGAAACGGTGGAGGAGTAACAGGTAAGTGTAGGCTCATTTCTATTTTATTACATTTTACAGGGTTTTTTTTTTTTTTTTTTTTTACCAATGACCTATCCTCTGGATATGCCATCAGTATCTGATCGGAGGGGGTCCTACACCCGGGACCCCCGCCGATCTGCTGTTTTGAGAAGGCATCAGTGCTCCTGTGAGTACCAAGCACAGCGCCGTACATTGTATAGTGGCTGTGCTTGGTATTGCACTCAGCCCCATTCACTTCAATAGAGCTAAGCCCCAAAATCTCAGAAAACCCCTTTAATGGCTGTTGCCAAGTTTTTTAATCAGTGTGGACAATCCCTTTAACTCCCATGGTTTTGGGACAGGATGCCCAGCATGCTCATATGGGGGGTGACCGGTGGGTGTCCGCATACTTTTGGCCAGATACTGTATATTCCTCGTATACATAACTGTTTGCCGTCTTCTCCGTGCAGCACTTAAACCACTTTGAAAATTGCTGTGGACTGAAGGAAGGGCCCATCCTGAGCCTGCTGTCTGACATCTGTGAGTGGCCCTTATGCCGTATGTCTTCTGTGTGTGCGTCATTCAGCTGAATTAACCCCCGCACCTCTGACACATTATTCCATCTTGCCTTCAGCCTCCGCTCTTCGCTATCTCCATGAAAATCGGATCATCCACCGGGACTTAAAACCGGAGAACATCGTCTTACAGCAGGAAGAGCACAGGGTAAGCTGAGAGCAGGACCTGCCTCCCCCCGACAACAGTGACGCGTCGGAGCCCAGCAGCGGTACCACCACAAGCTCATCACATATTAAAGGGGTGGTCCGAGATAATTAAAAGACATGTCTGTGAAGAAATATGATAGAAAATAAAGGTGGCTGACTGGCCAACCATCTGATGTGTATAGTAGGGGGTCCTGCGTCTCCTCCTGGTAGCACACGTCAGGGGAAAGAAGGGTCAGGCATGTTGGATTTCAGCATGCTCAATCCTTTTTGTTCTTCGTTTGTCCTTTGCTATCCAATTGTATAACCATTTCTTGGAATGAAGGGGACACGGTGCTCTTTTGGTGCTGCGACCCTTTCACAGCATTGTGGCTAGGAGCACCACCGCAAGGTAAAACTTAGTAAGGTATGTAGTGTGAGAGCAGTGGCAGGATTGGCCAGGGTCCCACCGATCACCAGGTGATGGCATATCCTAAGTATATGCCTACAGTTTAGAAGAGAAGTACCCCTTAAAATTACTCTTTATCACTGCTTTCCTTCGAAACCATCACCTTTCACTGTAATATGAAGGAACCAGGAAGATCAGTATGAATTCCTCTGTACCGGCTGGTAACTGCAGGAAGACTTGTAGCTGCAATATTTGGAAACATTTGTGTCCGAGGGGGCCATATTAACTGCACAAGTATTTCTTTTTTGGGTCAGTTCATCCATAAGATCATCGATCTGGGATATGCCAAGGAGCTGGATCAGGGCAGTCTCTGCACCTCGTTTGTTGGCACCTTGCAGTATCTGGTGAGTAGTCGCTTCTTCATGGTTCAGAGATAGTCGACAGGATTGAAATACTGCATAAAGTCATGTAATTAAAGGAGCACTCCAGACTAATGCCTGGAGGGGGGGAGAGCATGACATAGAGATTCAAAGAATGCCAAAAAAAGAATCCGCGTGTCATGCATCACCCCCCCCCCCCTTCCATGCACTAGACATAACAAGGTATGTCGTGTCTGCCCAGAGCGTTCCTTTAAACTGGATGTTGACCCTTGAACGCCATGGGTGTGCTGATTTAAAGGGGCTGTCCAGGCTTTTACTGTTGATGACCTGTCCCCAGGATAGGTCATCAATATCAGATCGGCGGGGGTCTCTCTTCCTGTTCGCCGCTGCTGTGCAAGGACCATAGACCGCAGCAGCAGACGGGCAGAGAGACGGCACGTGCATACTGCACGCACAGTCTCCTTATACAGCTGATCAGCGGGGCGGGCGGACCCCGCCGATCTGATATTGATGACCTATCCTGAGGATAGGTCACAATAGTAAAAGCCCGGAGAACCCCTTTAATATCTTAATATATCTGTATAGTGATTGGTGCTCTGTTTTGCTGATACATAGCTCCAAATCCCCTGAATAGACTGTGGGGCAGATTTACTAATCCTATAGATGGCGTAAGCTCAGGCCTGCACCAGATTTATCACAGGGGATCAGGCCGGATGATGCATGGTGCAGAGAGCCACTTTTCTCTGCCTCGGTACCAACTATTGATTGGCTTATTTTGAGACAGAATTTTACACCAGAATTGTGGTGCAATTATGGCACATCTGCGTCCCACCCCCTTACCAAGCATGTTTGGGAAAAAAGTACATAAACCCTAGATGCGCCAAATTGTGCCACTCTTCAGACAGATATTTTAGT
This sequence comes from Bufotes viridis, assembly GCA_033119425.1. NCBI lineage: Eukaryota > Metazoa > Chordata > Amphibia > Anura > Bufonidae > Bufotes > Bufotes viridis. The sequence continues at coordinate 59,375 of JAKVIS010000510.1, read as the reverse complement.
AAATCTGGGCCATAGAGCTGAATGATAGAATTCTGTCTGCCTGCAGCTACCACTAGAGGGAGCTTAGGAGCGCACGGATTACAGTTTGCACTCAGTAACAAATGCTCTCCCTCTAGTGGTGGCTGCAAGAGCTGATAATTAAATAATTTTACTCTCTCTCTGTTGCTTTGTTGGATATAGAAGAAAATTTGTAACTAAGCTGATTTTGATGCACCTCATGACTTTGTTGCCTCTATAGTTGATTTTACTATCCTCTAGCGCGGGGTGGGGAACCTTTTTTGCTGCCGAGGGCCATTTGGATATTTGTATCATTGCCATACAAAATTTTCAACTTAAAATTTTGATGGCTATATTTGGACAAACCTATAAGTGACTTAGGGGTAAGTTACAGAATAGCAGTCACATATAGCAGTCTAATATTTAAGTTCAGAATGCTATTTATTTAGTTCTTTAATTGGCATTAATGTCAGCCAAGCTAAACCTAGAGGGGTCCAGAGAGGGGTTCCACTTTCCCTGCCACTGCCCCTGCCTTTGTCTTCGCAACTGTCCTTGCCTTTGTCCCTTTCTCAGCCTCAAATCAGCCTCCTATCAGACCCCCCCAGCCTTCATCAGCCTCGGATCAGACCATCATCAGACCCTCCCCAGCCAGAGATCAGCCCCTCCAGCCTGAGATCAGCCCCATCAGACCCTCCAGCCTGAGATCAGCCCCATCAGACCCTCCCCAGCCTCAGATCCCATCCCATCAGACCCCCCAGCCTCAGATCAACCCCCATCAGACCCTCCAGCCTGAGATCAGCCCCCATCAAACCCTCCAGCCTGAGATCAGCCCCCATCAGACCCTCCAGCCTGAGATCAGCCCCCATCAGACCCTCCAGCCTGAGATCAGCCCCCATCAGACCCTCCAGCCTGAGATCAGCCCCCATCAGACCCTCCAGCCTGAGATCAGCCCCCATCAGACCCTCCAGCCTGAGATCAGCCCCCATCAGACCCTCCAGCCTGAGATCAGCCCCCATCAGACCCTCCTGCCTGAGATCAGCCCCCATCAGACCCTCCAGCCTGAGATCAGCCCCATCAGACCCTCCAGCCTGAGATCAGCCCCCATCAGACCCTCCAGCCTGAGATCAGCCCCCATCAGACCCTCCAGCCTGAGATCAGCCCCGATCAGACCCTCCAGCCTGAGATCAGCCCTGATCAGACCCTCCAGCCTGAGATCAGCCCTGATCAGACCCTCCAGCCTGAGATCAGCCCCATCAGACCCTCCCCAGCCTCAGATCCCATCCCATCAGACCCTCCAGCCTGAGATCAGCCCTGATCAGACCCTCCAGCCTGAGATCAGCCCCATCAGACCCTCCCCAGCCTCAGATCCCATCCCATCAGACCCTCCAGCCTAAGATCAGCCCCCATCAGACCCTCCAGCCTGAGATCAGCCCCCATCAGACCCTCCAGCCTGAGATCAGCCCCCATCAGACCCTCCAGCCTGAGATCAGCCCCCAGCAGACCCTCCAGCCTGAGATCAGCCCCCAGCAGACCCTCCAGCCTGAGATCAGCCCCCAGCAGACCCTCCAGCCTGAGATCAGCCCCCAGCAGACCCTCCAGCCTGAGATCAGCCCCCAGCAGACCCTCCAGCCTGAGATCAGCCCCCAGCAGACCCTCCAGCCTGGGATCACATCCCATCAGACCCCGCCCAGCCTCAGATCACATCCCATCAGACCCCGCCCAGCCTCAGATCACATCCCATCAGACTCTCTCCACCCTCAGATCAACCCTAATCAGATCTCAGATAAGACATTAAAAATAAATTTAAAAAATGAACTTACCTCTCCAGCTCCGGACGTCGCTGCCACTTGGCAGATTCACTTACTCTCCCTGGTCGTCTTCCTGCCGAGCTGTACTGTGACCTGACAGCGCACAGAGTCGGGTCATAGTGCCTGTTGACGTGCACTACATCCTGACACTGTATGCGTCAGGACACAACGTGGGGCCGGAAGAAGATCAGGGAAGGTGAGTACAGCCAGTGCAAAGCTGTTCTCATCTTCCTGTGGCTCTTCCATAATGGAAGCGGTCATTAGCATTTTCACAATATGTTCTGGCCGGGGGCCACATAAATGCGGCCCACTGGCCGGAGGTTCCCCACCCCTGCTCTAGTGCCTCCATATATTTTAGGTTTGCTGTTTAGTTTCTCCTTATCTTGCCTCATATCCTCTTGTGTGTCTCAGGCCCCAGAATTACTGGAGCAGCAGAAGTACACAGTGACTGTAGACTACTGGAGTTTTGGCACGTTGGCCTTTGAGTGTATAACAGGATTTCGGCCTTTTCTTCCTAACTGGCAGCCTGTGCAGTGGTGAGGCACCGTCATATCCCTTTACTACGTGCTGTTCTCTTCTAACCTGATTAGCTGTGACCTCTCACCAATTACACGTGTGGTTTTGGGCTGCAGGCACAATAAGGTCCGTGAGAAGAGCAACGAGCACATCGTGGTGTATGAAGACCTCTCAGGAGCCGTGAGGTTCTCCAGTGTTTTGCCAATGCCTAATCACCTCAGTAGGTAAGAACGTCCTTCCTCACCCCCCCTCGAGGTGTCGTCAAGACTTTAGGGCTCACGTACAGTAGGAGATACAAACAAATATAGTATTTGCCGGAAGCAGATTTCGTTATCCATGTTGGGGGATATTTTTCATGTCCCGAGCCCTTTGCACGCCCACTAGGTTCACATCTATAGTAATGGTCCTGATTGTCGAAACCATCTGGCACTGACTACCAGTATGCATTGATATTATTCCATTTCTTGCCAAACTGGAAGTACTTGTATGGCACTTACACTCTTAAGTACGTTCACAAGGGTTGTACAGGAATAGAAAAATACTTATTCAAGCTGAATTCTTATCAAAGTGATAAGGATATGGCTTAAACGAGTGTTTATGAGCCGTCAGAGAACTAGAGATAAGGGCTACAGATGTCCCAGCAGCTCTCTGACGGATGTCATCGAGGAGAAAGGACAGTCTGCAGACGCAGTGAAACTGAAGGCTGTAGGCAACAAACGGGTGAATACTTATTGGAGAAATATTTTAGTTCAAGAGAAGTAGAATGTAATAATAAAAAATGTCTCCTAAGGTGTCTATTGCCTGAAACCCATCAATGCCGGACATGTACGTCATTGGCTTGCAGGGAATGTGTGGAGTGGGCTGACATGCTGAGCGTGCTCCATGTTTGCGGGTGCCATTTGTGTAATACAGCATGCACTGGCCGGCAATGACTGGGATCAGAGATGACTGATCTTGTTATTTAACCCCACCCAGGTCAGTAGAGGCAGTAACATCTTAGTGGTTAGACTGTAAAATCGTGGGGCTCAGATCCATTGCCATGACACCCTGGGGCCTGTCATAGTAAGCTACCTGCAAAGCCGTGCATGTGGCAGGGCCTGACAGGCAGCCACTGAAAAACCCTTAGACTGCAGTAGTATTCAGTTGTAATCTATGGTACAAGTGATCAGAGGAGTGCATCTTCAAGTCCCCTAAGGGAACTAATAATTACAGTAAAAAATAAAATAAAAAGTTTAAAAAAATGTAAAAACCCCACAAACATATTAAAAATTCAAATCATCTCAATTTTACATTTAAATAAACTATAAAAGAAACAGGTCTATTAAAATATAAAAAGATTTGTCCTGCATGTCATAACATGAAAAAAAAAAATGGCAAGATTCGCCATTTTTGGTCACTTTGTCCCGCGTCCCCCCAAAGAAAATTGTCAAAAAGTTGTAAGTACCTCAAATGGGTATCAATAAAAACTACAGCCCACGCTGCCAAAAACAACCCCCCAAAAACAAGTTCTGCAGATGAAAATGCAAATTTTTTTTTTTTAATATTTTTAAAGGTTTTCATATTTTTTAAATGCAGTAAAACTTACCAAATGTACCTAGTTTTTTTTTATAATCATACTGACCTGCAGAATAAGGTAATTGTTAGTGCATAGTGAACGCTGTAAAAACAAAAACCCAAAGACCGTGAATTTTTTAATAGATTTTTAATTTCAACCGACAAGTAATTTTTCCCCATTTTCCAATACAAAATTTGGTAAATTTATTGGTGCCTTTAAAAAAATACAACTTGATCCACAAAAACAGTCTCTTATATGACTATGTGACCGGAAAAGAAAAAAAAAGCTGTAGATCTTGGACCCTGGGAACACACCTAAGCGTTTTTCAGCGCGTTCAAACGCGCTGAAAAACGCACAACAAGTGAAAACCCATGTATTCCAATGGACATGAACAGCCGAAGGACCTGGGGTGACGTCACCGTCATGTGATCAGCGCAGGGGGCGTGGCTCAGCACTGGATTTGATCCGTGCTGAGCCACGCCCCCTGCACTGATCACATGATGGTGACGTCACCCCAGGTCCTTCGGCTGTTCAACAGTTCGGGTTGGTGGAAGCCGCCCCTTGTGGATTCCATATGCCGTGATAGTCCGAGGTAGTGGAATCCATAACGGGATGCTGCGATTACCACAACCCGAACACCGAACTTTTTTTTAAAGTTCGCTCATCTCTACTCAAAAGTAATTGGAAATACAGTGCTTAGAAAAAGTATTCACACCCCTTGAACTTTTCCACATTTTTTCACGTTGCACCCACAAACTTAAATGTATTTTATTGGGATTTTATGTGACAGACCAACACAAAGTAGCAAGTATGTGTGAAGTGAAAAGGAAATGATACATAGTTCTTAAAATTTACAATAAATAAAAATCTGGAAAGTGCGGCGTGCATTTGTATTCAGCCCCCCTGAGTCAATACTATGTAGGACCACCTTTCACTGCAATTACAGCTGCACGTCTTTTGGGGTAAGTCTCCACCAGCTTTGCACATCTAAAGGCTGACACTTTTGCCCCTTCTTCTTTGCAAAATAGCCCAAGCTCAGTCAGATTGGATGGAGAGCGTCTGTGAACAGCAATTTTCAAGTCTTGCCGCAGATTCTCAATGGGATTTAGCTCTGGACTGTGACTTGGCCATTCTAACACATGGATATGCTTTGACCTAAACTATTCCATTGTAGCTCGGGCTGTATGTTTAGGATCATTATCCTGCTGGAAGGTGAACCTCTGCCCCAGTCAAGTCTTTTTCAGCCTCTACCAGGTTTTCCTCCATGATTGTCCTGTATTTAGCTCCATCTTCCCATCAACTCTGACCAGCTTCCCTGTCCCTGCTGAAGAAAAGCAACCCCGCAGTATGATGTTGCCACCACCATGTTTCACGGTGGGGAATGGTGTGTTCATGGTGATGTGCCATGTAGGGGTGGGCGATATGGCCTAAAATTGATATTGCGATATAATGTAAATCATGTGCGATATGCGATATATTTCACAATATATATTTTCTATTTGGGGGGGGGGGGGGGGCTGACTATGCCAGCCAGGACATCAGTAGCGTCCTGGCTGCCATGGGAACCGATCCGAGCCCCAGCATTACACTGCTGGGGCTCTGATCACTGCCACTGCCACCAATGATCTGGGGGCAGGCATATAGGACCTTTCATTAGTTTCAACTTTATTACTTAAGTAGTGGCACATAGGGCATATATGGGGCACTTACTATTATATCTGTGCGGGGCTCTGTTCGCCCGCTCAGGCCCCTTTTACATGGTGGGAACACCAGGGAGGTGACATCAGCCTCTCTCCCTGGGCGTTCCTTCTCCCTGGCTGTGACGTTCTGCGCTGTGATTGGACAGCGCTGCAGCCAGGGAGAAGGAACGCCCAGGAGAGAAGCTGATGTCTCCTCCCTGGTGTTCCCACCATGTAACAGGCCAGAGCGGGCGAACGGGGCCCGCACAGTATACAGTAAGTGCCCCATATATGCCTATGTGCCGCTACTAAGTAATAAAGTTCAAACTAATGAAAGTTCCTATATCTTGCATGTGCCGACCATATCCCATGCTGGGCCTCTATGACTGCGTGCTGCGATCCGCCGCAATTAACCCCTCAGAACCTGAGGGGTTAATTGCGGTGGATCGCAGCGTGCAGTCATAGAGGCCGGGTATGGGATATGGCCAGCACATGCAGGCTACATTGCTATTCCGTCATTCATTGGTGGCAGTGGCCACAGTCCCTCCCCTCCTCCGCTCTCATTGGTGGCAGTGGCCACAGTCCCGCCCCTCCTTCGCTCTCATTGGTGGCAGTGGCCACAAATCCCTCCCCTCCTCCGCTCTTATTGGTGGCCAGCAGCAGCCGCACGCAGTGGGGAGGGAGGGACTCCCTCCTTCTCCATTGTGCCGGCTCAGGAGAACATGGTGCGTGCCAAGAGCGGCGCATACCATGTTCTACCGCGATATGGCGATATAGACGAAATCGATATCGTGGCACAAATTCATATCGCATATCGTCTATATCGCCCATATCGTCCACCCCTAGTGCCATGTTAGTTTTCTGCCACACATAGCATTTTGCATTTAGGCCAAAAAGTTCAACTTTGGTCTTACCTGACCAGAGCACCTTCTTCTACATGTTTGCTGTGTCCCCCAGATGGCCTGTGGCAAACTACAAATAGGACTTCTTATGGCTTGCAGGAATAGCTTTCTTCTTGCTAATCTTCCATAAAGGCCAGAGTCATGGACTACACGACTAATAGTTGTCCTGCGGACAGATTCTCCCACTTGAGCTGTGGATCTCTGAAGCTCCTCCAGTGACCATGGGCCTCTTGGCTGCTTCTCTAATTACTGCTCTCCTTGCCTGGGCTGTCCGTTTAGGTGGATGGCTGTGTCTTGGTAGGTTTGCAGTTGTGTCATACTCTTTCTATTTTCGGATGATGGATTGAACAGTGCTCCGTGAGATGTTCAGAGCTTGGGATATTTTTTTTATAACCTAACCCTGCTTTACACTTCTCCACAACTTTATCCCTGACCTGTCTGGTGTGTTCCTTGGTTTTCATCATGCTGTTTGATCACTAATGTTCACTAATAAACCTCACAGAGCAGCTGTAGTTATACTGAGAATAAATTACACACAGGTGGACTCTATTTTAATTAAGCGACTTCTGGAGGTCGATTGGTCACACTGGATTTAATTTAGGGGTATCAGAATACAGAGGGCTGAATACAAATGCACGCCATGCTTTTCAGATTTTTATTTATTACCAATTTTGAGAACCATGTATCATTTTCTTTTCACTTCACACATATTTGCTACTTTGGGTTGGTCTATCACATAAAATCCCAATAAAATACATTTGGTTTATAGGTGTAACGTGAACAAATGTGTAATAGTTCAAGGGGTATGAATACTTTTTCAGGGCACTGTACAAAGCAAGGATTTCGACTTCTCCTTCCTGCTGGATCCACTTCTGGTTTTGGCTGAAAAACCTGAAGGGAAATCTGCCTCAAATACTTCTCCAAAAAACTCTGTGTGAACTCTTCCTTCCTGTGTGAAGGAAGCCACAGAGAAGATATGCAGCTGTTTAGTCAATTGCATGATGAGTAAGTATCATTTGCTATATTATTCTGCATATGATAAGTAGGATGGACTCGATATCTAGACCTCATGCAAGGGTCACTTGGCATTTATTTCTGGGAGCATTCCTAAAGAAAGTACTAAAATAACAAGTGGTAGCCTGTGACATTGACTAGAGCAGGCATGTCTAACCTGCGGCCCTCCAGCTGTTGCAAAACTACAACTCCCAGCATGCCTGGGTAGCCTACAGCTATTAGGGCATGAGCATCCCTGGACTAGAGGATCCTCCTGTGCTGCACCATATCGATTTCAGTGATGTGACATGGGGGGAGATGTGACATGGAGGGAGTGATGTGACATGGAGGGAGTGATGTGTCATGGAGGGAGTGATGTGACATGGAGGGGGAGTAAGGTGACATGGTGAGAGAGAAATGTGACATGGGGGGAGAGATGTGACATGTCACATCTCTATTATTAAACATTTTTTTGTATCAGGACAAGTAGATCAAGCCCCCGCTTTAGTCCTTCGACAAGTATTTTTTTTAAAAAAGATTGCTATTTCATACTGTAGATAATATCTCTTTGGGCTTTTAACAGTAGCATTGATTTCTTTACGTTAGGATCTTGTCTAGTAAATTAGAGCACTGGCTACAGTGCATGCTGATGTGGCACCCGAGACAAAGGGGTACGGATCCCCAAAATCCAGAAATCGGCTGCTTTCAGGCACTGGACTCCATTCTTAGCCTCAAGGTAAGTGAACATAGCCACAGCTAGATAGAGCCCTTCGTCTGCATCGGATGCCATGCATTGTGTGGTCCCTTCTAAAGGGTTTTTCCACCATGCTTTTTATGGTCTAGACCAGGGATGCTCAACCTGCGGCCCTCCAGATGTTGCAAAACTACAACACCCAGCATGCTCTAATAGCTGTAGGCTGTCCAAGCATGCTGGTAGTTGTAGTTTTGCAACAGCGAGAGGGCCACAGGTTGGGCATCCCCGGTCTAGACCATCATATGGGCCCCACGGGTCCTGTTTCCAGTTCTGTCATTTTCCCGTCTATTTCTTGGCAGCTGTTGTCCGTGCTGAATATGGTGTCCGGCCATGTGCACACGTACCCTGTGACAGAAGGGGAGAACCTGCACTCTCTGAAGAGTCGCCTGCAGCAGGATACCGGGATACCGGAGGAGGAACAGGAGTTACTACAAGCTTCAGGCCTGGCCTTAAATCCCCTCCAGCCTCTCATACAATACGTGTCGGACAACATGGTGAGAGAGCGCACTCTGCTAATGTGCTCCATATATGTGATCAGGTGATATCTCATCCAAGGTTATTGTATGCTGTTGCTGTGGACAGATCACTGAGATCCAAAGACATACTGATAGGGAACTTAGATTGTGAGTCCCTTTGAGGACAGCCAGATGCTACTGTCTGTAAAGCGCTGCAGAATATAGTAGCGGTATATAAGTGTGTATAATAATAATAGTCTAGTGTATTTTTACAAGTTTTTGGCCTTCGGGGGCTACTGTATGTCCAAATCTTGGATAATTCCTTTTAAGAAATACAGTCCCCTTTACGGCTATGTACAAAATTCACACCCATTTACAGTAAAAAAAAAGAGTCTGATGTGTTTCCACAGCTCCCGTGTAGGTCTATGTATTTCCATGGTAACAGACAACAAATAAATCCAGTGTGGTCAGATTCTGCAGCCACATCCTGCTCCTTTTGTCCTCTACTCGCTTGCTCATCTACCAAATGTATGTTCGGAAAACGTAGGGGACAGATCCAAAGCAGCGTGAATACAGGATCAGACTACACAGGGTTTATTTGTTGTCTGTTACCATGGAGATGCCTCAGAGTGTACTGTGTATAAAGAGCAGACTTGTGTTTCATTTTGGCCAGTTATAATTTCTGAGTTTTTTATTTATTTTTATCTCAGATAAACGATAACCGTCAAGTAGAAAGTGACCTTCTGTTCCTCTTTGATAATCGGAAAACGGTGTATGAACCCCAGATTTCCGTTCGTCCCCACCCCGAAGGTGTTGAATACGTGTGTAAGTATTCTGAAGTAATGGCACCAACATAAATAGTCCTTGGGCACATTATACAATATGGTACGGTGTTGGTCTTAAAGTGAAGAATCAAGGCCGCACACATCATATCAGTAGCTTCTGCAGCTGACGCCCAGCCATGCCCTGTTTCCATTTTCGATAGACTATGTAATCCTCAATTGCAGCGGTGCAAGCAAAAAAGGGTTTTAAAAGGGTTGGCCACTTGCTAAAAGAACCTCCAAAAGACCATAAACTTGTGGCCCCTAGCACAGGAAACCCCAAGACCCCTCTCATTTCTTACCAGAGCTTCCCCCGCTGCCCATGGGTTTCGGTCTGTAAACGGTGGACACTGGCAGGCCGCCACGTCCATAGAAATCAAGATGGTAACAGTCACATGATTTACCCATCTGACACCCTGGATGTATTCCCTTCTGCACCTGCGCAAAAAAAATGCAGCGCGTGCGCAGATACGTAGAGCAGAATCTCCTGTGTTTCCACATGCACTGAATAGTTGCAGTGTAAGCGCAGAAGATAGCTGCCGCCATCCTGATTGCCATGGACGTGGTGGCAGCCAGCGTCCACTGTTTACAGGTGGAATCCATGATATTCTAGCTTATTGTTTGCTAAGTAAAGGTGGCGACTTCTTTGTGGGTTGGGACTGCTGCACAGTACTTGGCCACTAGGGGCAGTGCATGATTGCTGTGTTTTATTTATTAGATCATTGGAAGAGATTATCCTAGACCTAGACAGACAGCCGCTTCTTAAAAGAGGGATACCCTGGGGATCAGCCGATTGTGATTCCGGCTGTAGGTGGCCCAGTGGTCAGCAGATATTCCTGGGGAAGGCCAGACATTACAGTTTAGGTAGAATTCCCCACAGAAGGGGTTAACTGAGTCTTCTTCTCTCTTTCCAGTGCAGGACCCCAAGCATCCATTGCCGTATCCTCATCTCCGTAGGGTGTGGGGACAGATATGGCAGACAATCCGCACATTGAAGGAGGACTGTGCCCGGCTGCAGATGGGACAGCGTGCTACTATGTGAGTGATGCCCGGCAGTCAGACGTAGGACTGCAGACCTGGATCTCGTATAAAGCCTATGATTTGTCTTCCTCTACAATTGGTGTAATATGGTGTATTTTAGGGTGAACCTGCTGCGGTACAACACTGAACTGTCCAAAAAGAAGAACCTGATGACCTCAGAGTGTGAGCAGCTGAAGGCCAAGCTGGATTTCTTCCGAAGTAGCATCCAGATCGACCTGGAAAAATACAGCGAGCAGATGGAGTTCGGAATCAGTAAGTTCTCTCCTCGGAGGGACTGATCCCTGTAAGATTCGTATCATTTCATTGGGCACCTAAATGTTGGAATATCAGACATACACTCATCGACAAAAACATCCTGCACCGAGGAGAGGATGGAATGAAGCTGTCTGTGTGTGAATGTAATGGTGATAAATGGAATTACAAGATTAGAGGAGGTGTTTATTGGGGAAAACTGTACAACTGATGGAGGCTCTAGGACCCTATTGGCCGCCTGTAGCCTGGATACAAGATGAGATGCGGCTTCTAGCCTGGATACAAGATGAGATACGGCCTCTAGCCTGGATACAAGATGAGGTACGGCCACTAGCCTGGATACAAGATGAGATACGGCCTCTAGCCTGGATACAAGATGAGATACGGCCTGTAGCCTGGATACAAGATGAGATACGGCCGGTAGCCTGGATACAAGATGAGATATGGCCTCTAGCCTGGATACAAGATGAGATACGGCTTCTAGCCTGGATACAAGATGAGATACGGCTTCTAGCCTGGATACAAGATGAGATACGGCCTCTAGCCTGAATACAAGATGAGATACGCCCTCTAGCCTGAATACAAGATGAGATACGGCCTCTAGCCTGGATACAAGATGAGATACAGCCTTTAGCCTGGATACAAGATGAGATACGGCTTCTAGCCTGGATAGAAGATGAGATACGGCCTCTATCCTGGATACAAGATGAGATACTGCCTCTAGCCTGGATACAAGATGAGATACTGCCTCTAGCCTGGATACAAGATGAGATACTGCCTCTAGCCTGGAAAGAAGATGAGATACGGCCTCTAGCCTGGATACAAAATGAGATACAGCCTTTAGCCTGGATACAAGATGAGATACAGCCTCTAGCCTGGATACAAGATGAGATACAGCTCTGGCCTGGATACCAGATGACATACAGCCACCAGCCTGGATACAAGATGAGATACAGCCTCTAGCCTGGATACAAGATGAGCTACGGCTTCTAGCCTGGATACAAGATGAGATACAGCCACCAGCCTGGATACAAGATGAGATACGGCCTCTAGCCTAGATACAAGATGAGATACGGCTTCTAGCCTGGATATAAGATGAGATACGGCCTCTAGCCTGGATACAAGATGAGATACGGCCTCTAGCCTGGAAACAAAATGAGATACGGCCTCTCACCTCAATACAAGATGAGATACGGCCTCTAGCCTGGATACAAGATAAGATACAGTGCAGAAGATTGTCTAGATGTGACATGGATATTGGCAGGACAGGCCAACACGTAATGACTATGGCTGGCCTAGGACTCGAGCTTTACATTCAGAGGGTCACCCAATGTATACTCCTGATGTATGGCGCTGTTTAGGCATCACCCACAGAACACACTGTGCGATATACCTTTTTATTTCTGGTGGTCCGCCACCTGCTGCTCTTTTCTGTACAGTAATAATGCATACTGATGCCTCCCACCGTAATGAAGGCCATAAGCACAATCATTTATCCTCCGTCAGGTGAATGGAGGCCTATGTGTGACGGGAGCTTTCACTGCGCATATGCCTTAGAAGGTGTGTTTTACTGCCAACAATTGTGGGCACAAACCCCACCGCAGTTATGAGGAAGCTGTGACATGAGCTGCTGAGTGAGAGGTTTTCTTCTTGTCTGAAGTGTAATCAGTTGTGCTGACATCTAGTGGCCAAAGTGAAAACTGCAGCATATCCTGACATCTAGTGGCCAAAGGGAAAACTGCAGCATATCCTGACATCTAGTGGCCAAAGTGAAAACTGCAGCATATCATGACATCTAGTGGCCAAAGTTAAAACCGCAGCATATCCTGACATCTAGTGGCCAAAGTGAAAACTGCAGCATATCCTGACATCTAGTGGCCAAAGTGAAAACTGCAGCATATCTTGACATCTAGTGGTCAAAGTGAAAATTGCAAATGATTAACAGAAATACAAACTCATTTATCATTTGTCTTTTATTAGCCTCTGAAAAGCTGCTGTCAACATGGAGAGAGATGGAGCAGGCAGTGAAAGAGTGCGGAAGGGTGAGAGAAATCTTCCTTTATTCAAGAAAATGTGTGGTTTGAATTAGTGTTTACTACCTTTATTACTATACAGTGTGTTACTCCTCTACCTTTATTACTATACTGTGTGTTACTACTCTACCTTTATTACTATACTGTGTGTTACTACTCTACCTTTTTTTTTTTGATCAGATAGTTTTTATTAAACTTTTTCAAACATATACAAGAGTAACAACATACCCCAAACCCCCCCCCTCCCCCCCACGGTCCCAGATTTCCATAATACCAAAATAAGGCACGAGAAATAAAGAGGCGGCAGCACTCCACCTCTTCTATGTCATGTCGCAGTCCATAGGCACACATATCCAGCAGCGAGTCCTCAAGACAGGATCATAATGTCCATGTAACGAAGAGAGTAACGCATGTACAGTACATCCGGTGAAGGGCAACTATGGTCACAGGTATGCATCATAACAAGCAAAGAGCATCAAAAATTAATCTTACAAGAGACGTCCCCCACATTTACAAATACAGAAGATGAGAGAACAGTCCCGCCACAGGGCTCCCAATGCCACATCACTCAGTCAAATTGTAAAATTGGATCCATTTGTCCCATATCTTATCAAATTTTGTAACAGCGTTCCTCCTCAAGTAAACGTATCTCTCCAACTTAATCAGACAGTGAGTTTTGGCAACCACTTCCCTCCCAAAAGGGGGATCCTCATCTATCCAGTGGTATGCAATCACTTTCCTCGCTTGATAAAGAATATGGGTTATCGCCAATTTGTGTTCCGCAGGCACCTGCAGATCACCCACGTAGCCCAAGACGCACAGCTTAGCGACCCCCTCAATTTGGGTTCCAAACACTGTCGATAGAATCACCTCCCTCCAATATCTCCGTAAACGGGGACAGTTCCACATAAGGTGTATCAACGTGGCATTAGGAGCCCCGCACCTACTACTCTACCTTTATTACTATACTGTGTGTTACTCCTCTACCTTTATTACTATACAGTGTGGTACTCCTCTACCTTTATTACTATACAGTGTGGTACTCCTCTACCTTTATTGCTATACATCATGGCTGGTCAACCTGCGGCTCTCCAGCTGTTGTAAAACTACAACTCCCACCATGTCCTGCTGTAGGCTGATAGCTGTAGTCTGTCTGGGCATGCTGGGAGTTGTAGTTTTGCAACAGCTGGAGAGCCACAGGTTGGCCAGCCCTGCTATACAGCGTGGTACTCCTCTACCTTTATTACTACACTGTGTGGTACTACAATACCTTTATTACTATACTGTGTGGTACTACCATACCTTTATTACTATACAGTGTGGTACTCCTCTACCTTTATTACTACACTGTGTGGTATCCTCTACCTTTATTACTACACTGTGTGGTACTCCTCTACCTTTATTACTACACTGTGTGGTATCCTCTACCTTTATTACTACACTGTGTGGTACTCCTCTACCTTTATTACTATACAGTGTGGTACTCCTCTACCTTTATTACTACACTGTGTGGTACTCCCATACCTTTATTACTGCACAGAGTGGTACTCCCATACCTTTATTACTGTGCAGTGCTGTATTCTTCTGTATTCCTGCTGTGCAGCATAGTCTGTTACTGTGCAGCGCTGTGTGTGATCCATAGTAATGGTAGTATTTCCGTAATGTCTGCATGCGTTCATCCTGTACAGGAGCAGGAGGTGCAGCACCTGGTGGAGAAGATGATGGCCCTGCAGACTGACAGTGTGGATTTACAGAGGAACCCCCTGGGCAGGAGAAGTCGGGGGACTCTTGATGATATGTAAGTGACCCACGTGACGCCGGCCCTAGATGGTCACTGTCTGGTGTCTGCATTATACGGGACCTTTTTGTGTTTTATTAAACAGAGAGGAGCAGGCGAAGGATCTGTACCGGAGGCTGCGGGAGAGGCCGAGAGGTAACTAGAGCGCTCCACGTGCCGTTCTGTGTACTGAAGCTCCGCCGTCTAACAATAGATTTTTCTATTATGTTGCAGATCAGAGGACAGGAGGTGACAGCCAGGAGATGGTGCGACTGCTTCTACAGGCCATTCAGGACTTCGAGAAGAGAGTGGCATTAATATATGACCAGCTGAGGTATGTGCTGCGCACTTACCTTCCTGTACCATGCAGTCTGGTATTCCCCTCCATTCATTATGCTCTCTTCACGTCATATTTCAGCCCCACATTCGCTGCACACCTCAGGGTCGTGCCCCGCATGTACATCAGACACATGCATAGGCTTCATTCGGCTGAATAGAGCATTGTAGTAACCACTGTCACAGCGGTATACATGGCTCAGAGGCTGCGGTGTGAAAAGCCGTATACTGCACATATACACCTCCTGTGCCATGCGGGTTTCCTCCCCCCTTTCCCTATATCCTTATCATATGGTTTTGGTTTTTTACAGCAAGACGGTCGTGTGCAAGAGGAAGGCCCTAGAGCTTGCTCCACGTTTAAGGGAAGTCATGACCCTAATGAGAGAAGATGAGAAGATGGTGGTGAAGAAACAGGAGAAGAGACAGCAGGAGCTGTGGGACCTACTGAGGATTGCCTGCGTGAGTGACCCTCATACATGCTATACTGTTCATACTCTACATGCTATACTGTTCATACTGCTACATGCTACACTGTTCATACTGCTACATGCTATACTATTCATACTGCTATACACTGTGCTATTCATACTGCTACATAGTATACTATTCATACTGCCACACACTGTACTGTTCATACTGCTACATGCTATACTATTCATGCTGCTATACACTGTACTGTTCATACTGCTATACACTGTGCTATTCATACTGCCACACACTGTACTGTTCATACTCCAACACACTGTACTGTTCATACTGCTATACACTGTGCTATTCATACTGCCACACACTGTACTGTTCATACTGATATACACTGTGCTATTCATACTGCTATACACTGTACTGTTCATACTGCTATACACTGTGCTATTCATACTGCCACACACTGTACTGTTCATACTCCCACACACTGTACTGTTCATACTGCTATACACTGTGCTATTCATACTGCCACACACTGTACTGTTCATACTGCCACACACTGTACTGTTCATACTGCTATACACTGTGCTATTCATACTGCCACACACTGTACTGTTCATACTGCCACACACTGTACTGTTCATACTGCCACACACTGTACTGTTCATACTGCTATACACTGTGCTGTTCATACTGATACATGCTATACTATTCATACTGCTATACACTGTGCTATTCATACTGCTACATAGTATACTATTCATGCTGCTATACACTGTGCTATTCATACTGCCACACACTGTACTGTTCATACTGCTATACACTGTGCTATTCATACTCCCACACACTGTACTGTTCATACTGCTATACACTGTGCTATTCATACTGCCACACACTGTACTGTTCATACTGCCACACACTGTACTGTTCATACTGCTATACACTGTACTGTTCATACTCCCACACACTATACTGTTCATACTGCTATACACTGTGCTATTCATACTGCCACACACTGTACTGTTCATACTGCCACACACTGTACTGTTCATACTGCTATACACTGTGCTATTCATACTGCCACACACTGTACTGTTCATACTGCCACACACTGTACTGTTCATACTGCTATACACTGTGCTGTTCATACTGATACATGCTATACTATTCATACTGCTATACACTGTGCTATTCATACTGCTACACACTGTACTGTTCATACTGCCACACACTGTACTGTTCATACTGATATACACTGTGCTATTCATACTGCCACACACTGTACTGTTCATACTGCCACACACTGTACTGTTCATACTGCCACACACTGTACTGTTCATACTGCTATACACTGTGCTATTCATACTGCCACACAATGTACTGTTTATATTGCCACACAGTGTACTAATTATACTGCTCCATACTGTACTGTTCATACTGCTGGACACTGTACTGTTCATACTGCCACACAGTGTACTATTCATACTGCCACATACTGTACTATTCATGCTACTACACACTGTACTATTCATGCTTCTATATACTATACTATTCATTCTCCTACATACTGTTTATACTCCTACATACAATACTATTCATACTGCTACATACTATACTATTCATACTACTATACACTGTGCTATTCATACTGCCACACACCTGAACTATTCATACTGCCACATACTGTACTATTTATGCTTCTATATACTATACTATTCATGCTCATACATACTGTTCATACTCTTGGAGACTATACTACTCATACATACTATTTACTCATACAGCCACATACTACAATACATAATGCTATTCATACTCTTACATACTATTTTATAATTCGACATACTATATTATTCATACTTCTACATACTATACTGTTTATACTCCTACATACTAAACTATTCATACTCCAATATACTATACTATTCATACACCTATATAGTACTATACATAGTACTGTTCATATTTCTGCATGCTAATACACACTCCTAAATACTATACTATTCATACTTCTATATACTACTGTTTATACTCCTAAATACTAAATGCTATACTATTCTTACTGCTACACATTGAACTATTCATATTCCTACTTACTATTTAATTCATACATTCTACTATTTATACTCCTAAATAGGGATGAGCGAATCGACTTTGGATGAAATATCGGAAGACGATTCGCATAAAACTACGTTCCAATACTGTACGGAGCAGGAGAATGTATTGGCTCCGATGAGCCGAAGTTATCGATCTCGGGTTTGGTTCCAAGGTACCACTTGGAACCGAACCCGAGTTTGGGAAATGGTTTTTTACAGTACAAATAATTTATGAAGTTATTACCAGAATTCTTACAAGACTTCGCAAAGTAATAACTTCGGCTCATCGGAGCCAATACATTCTCCTGCTCCCTACAGTATTGGAACGTAGTTTTATGCGAATCGTCTTCCGATATTTCATCCAAAGTCGATTCGCTCATCCCTACTCCTAAACTATCCATTTTCCTCCATACTATCTTATTCATACTATTGTTCATACTCCTACATGCTATTGATGATCTTACATACCTACAAACTCTACTACTCACACATACTATGCTTTTTCCACTCTTACATATTAAATTATTCTTACTCCAACATACTATGCTATCCATACTCATAAATACTACTATTCATACTCCTAACTGCTCAACTGTTCTTAGAAGTGACTCAGCGCTGTTTCATTGATCATGTTACTTTACATAAAAACGCTCAATATCGGTTGAGTAGAGATTTTCCAATGTGGAGTTTTGCCCTGCTCCAGATCAATCCACAGCCTGCGATGTGTGAATAGCTCCTTATGTTGCATTCATTTGTGATGTTTCTTTTTACTCTTATTCCCTGCTCAGAGCAAAGTACGAGGACCTGTGAGTGCCCCACTACTGCCGCAGCCTGCACCCGTGCCCCCGAGTCTGCCCCAGGATAACCCAAAGAAGAGGTACCTGGTCATTGTAGTAACTCAGTATGTCTGATGGAGCACTACTCCCAACCTCCACAACTTGCTGTACAGCTTATTGAAAGAAGTGCTCAGGACTGAACATATCAGGCTACTTTCACACCAACACTTTTTCTAGATCCGTCATGGATCATCAAAAACTCTTCCGTCACAATAATACAACCGTCTGCATCTGTTCTGAACGGATCCGGTTGTATTATCTCTAAAATAGCCAAGACGGATCCGTCTCTAAAACCATTGAAAGTCAATAGGGGACGGATCTGTTTTCTTTTGTGTCAGAGAAAACGGATCCGTCCCCATTGACTTACATTGTGTTTCAGGACGGATCCTTCTTGCTCCGCACTACATCACGGACAGAAAAAGGCTGTTTGCAACGTTATTCTGTCCCCGATGGGGACGTAACCGAACGGAATACATTCTGGTGCACTCTGTTCTCTTCAGTTCCGGTTTGTCCCCATTGACAATAAATGGGGACAAAATGGAAGCGTTCCCCCCCCCCCGCTATTGAGATTAGGGATCGACCGATATTGATTTTTTAGAGCCGATACCGATAATCTGAACTTTCAGGCCGATAACGTATACCGATATTTTATGTCTTATAATATATATTCTATTAGTTGGTAGTCACTGAGGTAGGCGGTGGTGGTGGTGGAAATTTGCATTTGGCACTAGTATTTTTTAAATATAAATTATAAATGAATAAAGCCCTTAGTTAGTAGTCAATTTATAATTTACATTTATAATATACTAGTGCCAAATCCCAATTTCCACACCATCCCACCCTTCTCACTGACTTTATTAACCCTATCAGACCTCAGATCAGACCTTCATTAACCCCTATCAGACCTCAGATCAGACCTTCATTAACCCCTATCAGACCTCAGATCAGACCTTTAACCCCTATCAGACCTTTAACCCCTATCAGACCTTAGATTAGACCTTTAACCCCTATCAGACCTCAGATCAGACCTTTACCCCTATCAGACCTTTAACCCCTATCAGACCTCAGATCAGACCTTTAACCCCTATCAGACCTTAGATCAGACCTTTAACCTCTATCAGACCTTAGATCAGACCTTTAACCCCTATCAGACCTCAGCCTTTAACACCTATCAGACCTCAGCCTTTAACCCCTATCAGACCTCAGCCTTTAACCCCTATCAGACCTCAGCCTTTAACCCCTATCAGACCTCAGATGAATAAATTAAAAAACTCCTTACCTCTCCTGCGCCGCGACTCCTCTTCATCTCCGGGTCCGGCATCTCGCTCTCCTGTGTTCTCCGACCCGCGCTGCACTGTCACCTGACAGCGTGCAGCGTCAAGTCATAGTGCACGCACTACATCCTGACACTGTACGGGGTCAGGACAGTGCAGCGCAGGCCAGATCAAAGACGACCAGGGAGTGTGAGTATCAGAAGCGCTTGCTGCGCTTCTTCCCCGCTCCCAGCACCCGATGCATACTAGTGCGCGCTTCCATAATAGAAGCGCGCCCTAGTATTTGCTTTATACGCATTTTTGGCATATCGGCAAGGTTTGATGCCAATACCGATAACTTGCAAAATCCTGAATATCGGCCGATAATATCGGTAATTTCGATAATCGGTCGATCCCTAATTGGGATCCTGTGATGGATCTCAATAGCAGAAAGAGAAAGCACAGATGTGAAAGTAGCCAAAGACATAAGCTCTTATATGCCAATTTTTTTAAATTTTCCTTTAACCAAATCCATTTTTACAAAGGAAAAAAAAATGGAGATTGCAGTCAGCACAACCCAATACGCAGGTGCACGTTGCTATGGTGAAATACACATACAAACGTAAAAACAAAGGTGCAATGGCACACTGCAGCTAGAGCTCCGTCCTGCCACTATGCTGGATGTTAGAAGAGGCATTAGTTTATATTTTGGCCAAATTATGTAAGCCACCCACCACTTCACGGTTGCCTCTCGAGTGGTCCCTAACATTAATTCTTACCTTTTATGGGCCATATCAGCCACACAAAACCCAGGGAGTGCAGGTGCAGCATGCATGCCAGATACACTCTGCTTGTAACCCCGTCTGGTGCCATACAGCGTTCATCAGATCAAGGGATGCAAATACCAACATGCATGCTGAGCCCACTAGTACTTCTCCTGGAACCAAATGGCTTCTGGTAAGTTCAATAAAGCAGACTCAGTTTTATACTGACTTTAAAACCAGCCTACAGGGCGGATCCACTAGTCAGGTGTGCATGACTGCATGGAGGTCACCACGCCTCCCATATATGCTACAAAGGAAAAAAAAAAAAAATGGAGGTTGCAGTCAGCACAACCTAATAAGCAGGTGCACGTTGCTATGGTGAAATACACATACAAACGTAAAAACAAAGGTGCAATGGCACACTGCAGCTAGAGCTGGTATTTGCATCCCTTGATCTGATGAACGCTGTATGGCACCAGACAGGGTTACAAGCAGAGTGTATCTGGCATGCATGCTGCACCTGCACTCCCTGGGTTTTGTGTGGCTGATATGGCCCATAAAAGGTAAGAATTAATGTTAGGGACCACTCGAGAGGCAACCGTGAAGTGGTGGGTGGCTTACATAATTTGGCCAAAATATAAACTAATGCCTCATCTAACATCCAGCATAGTGGCAGGACGGAGCTCTAGCTGCAGTGTGCCATTGCACCTTTGTTTTTACAAATCCATTTTTACTTAGAAACCTTAAAAAAAACCAATGCGTTTAACCGAAAAAGATAAGCTTCTATAGAAAACATATGCCAAATGTGCATATATTTCATCTACTTTGCTTCCCTGTCCAGGATGGGAAACTGCAGATGTCTGTGCTATGCCATTCACAAAAGAAAAATGGATGCGCCACTTACCATCACAATCGGGCCAAAAAGTAAAAAAACGGGTTGAATATAATAGTATCTGTTTTTTCCCTCTGTTTAACAAATCTCTTTTTTTAAAAAGAAAAAAAAAAGCCCATCAGTGATACACCCCTTGTCCAAAAAAAAAAGGAAAAATGTCAACTAATGACGGTCGGCCTTTTCTTGTGTCCAGGTAAAAAGGGAAAAACGGATCCGTCACAAGAAGTGGCAGACATCAGTTTGCATATGTTCTTGGAACAGATCCAGTTTCTCTAAGGCCCCTTTCTCATGAGCGAGTTCCACGCATTGGACTAGCAGCATGTGTCAGCGAGAGCACCCATCCTGACCTCCCAGCACTGCCGGGGTCACATAGCATTATATTGATTTACAGTTCAGGAATGTATTATATAACACTGACATAATGCTGTCAGTGTTATCCTATACATTCCAGAACGGTAAGGGATATTAAAGGGGTATTCTGGTTATTTCAAGCTATCCCGCGGATAGGAAATAACTATTAGATTGGTGGGGGTCCTAACTCTGGCAAAGGGAGCCCCATAACCTGCATGCACAGTGCCACCCCATTTGTCTCTATGGGACCTGCCAGAAATAGAGTGCTGAATACCCCTTTAAGTCTAATTAATGAAACTAAAAGTGCATACATGGCGGAGGGAAAATGTGTCACAGGGAAGGCCCGCTGAGGCATGTAATAGAAAATCACATGTTGAAAATTAAAGAGCCTCTGTCAGCATGATCAACCCTATTAAACCAGGCATATTTTTACCTTATTTAAAAACCCCACTGACACCAATAACTCTGTCTAATATATTAACGCTGGACCACCAATGATTATTCGTGACACAAGAAGACAGGGCTATTAACCTTGTCAATCAGTGGTGCTTAAAGCTCTGCAGCCCGCCCCTTGGTGCTCCAACTACCTGATTTGCCTAAAGATAAAAATCCTCATATGTCAGGAACACAGCAACCTACAAAGATAAAGAAGGTGTCATTTTAATCGGCATGATCAACCCTACCCTACCATTCCTGGTTTAATAGGGTTGATCATGCTGACAGAGGATTTTTAAAGGGGTATTCTGGTTATACAAAGTTATCCCCTATCTAGAGAATTATTAGATTGGTGGGGTGCTACTGCTGGAAGCCCCACTGATCATGAGAACAGGGACACTGTTGAACCCCCTAAAATGCCAGGAGTGGGCGGTCGGGCATGCGCGCAGCTGTTCCATTTATTTCCATGAAAGTTCCAGAGGTCGCCGAGCAGAATACCCCTTTAAAGATCCAGTACATAAATCAACATAAACCTCACTGGGTGCATGATTACTTATCTAAAACTATGTTTTTTGTATTGTACCCACAAAATATAAGTATAGTGTAAGTATAGTGCATATTTCATGGTATAAATAGAAGTACGTATAAAATGTCAAACAGGCGTCTGGTCCTGATTTATTCTGGGACAGTTCTAGTAGAACCTTCCATTCATTTCTACTATGTCCTCCTAGTGAAGACCTTCTGTCTGAGCAGCGGAGTCTGTGTGGACAGCTGGAGACTTCCATGAAGAGTTTAATGACTGAGCAAGACACCAGTCTAATGGTAAGTACCGTGAGACCACCTACAGGTGCTGACACTGATAAATGACAGCACCGCTCCAGTTCTGTCTCCTCCAATTCTTCCTATAATACCTGGTTCTGGTTCTTGCAGGCACCAGTCCATTTGCTAAACTAGTAGTAGACAAGTCAGTAAGTGTTCAGGGCCCCAAAGTGCAGCTCATATGAAGGGCCCATCGTTCTACTTTCTTTATTTACATGTATTTTCTAATTTAATGGTCTTTTGAAGTGGTCTTCGAGCTGTGTTTCAACTAGACATTAGATAGCTGTTGGTTGAACGTTTGTCCTCCCCCCATACACTTGTATGCTCGGTTCAACCGAGCGTGCATGTGTTCTCAATAGGGAGAAGAAAATAGTCTGCTGCAAGGCATCTCTTTTCTCGTAAGAACAAAAGGATCAGGCATGTTGAAATCCAACAGCACAATCCTATTGTCTCCCCAACATCTGGAATCAGAGGAGAGTCGGGAGGCCCCCATACATATTAATCTATATTAAGCCCATTAAAGGGGTTGTCGAAGATATTGATGGCGATACCTCAGGATAGGCTGTTAATATCAGATCGGTGAGTTCCAACACCCTGTACCCTTGACGATCAGCTGTTTAACCCTTTCTGGAGCTCCGCCATACATGTACAGCCGGAGTTTGGTGTTCAAAATGGGTCCCACCTGCAAGCGCAGCGGACGCCATAGCTGCCGGGTTTCCAGCTAATGTCTACAATTGGCGAAATAGCCAATCGCAGGCACTTAACCCGTCAGATGCCATGGTGAGGCAGCTTTCCCCACGAGCCCTGTGCTCCCAGGTCCCGAACGGCTTTCCTGTGCTGAGCAGCACTTTATAGGAATATATTGAATCTCCCATAGGCAGCATTCATAAAGAAATGCAGTCTATGGGAGAAGCAATCTAATGACTGCATGTTAAGGACCCTTAAGGGGACTTAAAAAAGTGAAAACAGCATAAATTTTTTTTTTATTATTTATTAATTAATTATGAAGGTATGTATGTGGTGAACGGCATAACTGAAAAAAATCAAAATGGCCGACTCACTGTTTTTTCGTTACTTCACCCACTAAAAAAAAATTGAATAAAAAGTGATCAAAAGTCATTCAAACTCCAAAATTGTATCAATAAGACACAGCTCTGTAGTCATAACTACAAGAAAAGTTATGGGGTCAGAATGTGGCAATGCAAAGAAAAAATTAAAGGGGTTTTCCAGGAATTTTATACTGATGGCCTATTCCCAGGATAGGTAATCACTATCTGATCGGTGGGGATCCGACACCCAGGATCCCCGCCAATCAGCTGTTTGAGAAGGCACCAGTGCTCCTGTGAGCGCCGCAGCCTTCTCTCAGCTTTTCCTAGGCCGGGTGACGAAGCGCTCATCTGTCACATGGCCTAGGAGCAACTCAGACCCATGCAAGTGAATGGGGTTGAGTGCAATACCAAGCACAGCCACTATACAATGTGCGGCGCTGTGTCGGAACCATACTGATTAGATACTGATGACTTATCCAGAGGATAGGTCATCAATAAAAAAAATCCTGGAAAACAAAAGAAAAAACTATACAAATGTAGTATGGCTGTAATCATACTGACCCAGAGAATGAAGGTAAAAGGTCAGTTTTACTGCATAGGGAACACCGTAAAGAAAAAATAAAACTATGCCGGAATTGCGTTTTTTTTTCTTCCAATTCCACTCCATTGCATTATATGCAATGTTAAATAGTGCGTGCCATAGAAAGTACAGGTTTATAAAGCTATGTGAATGGGAAAAAAAAAAAGTTATGGCTCCGGGAAGGCAGGGAGCAAAAACAAACATGCAAAAAATTGGATTTTTGTACTTACCGTAAAATCCATTTCTCGTTCGATGCATTGGGGGACACAGCACCATGGGTATATGCCCAGCTACCACTAGGAGGCGACACTAGATAATAAAAAAGGTTGGCTCCGCCCAGTGGGCTATACCCTCTCCCCAGCCACTAGGCTATTCAGTTTGTACCAAAAGCAGTAGGAGAGAGAAACAAAAGCGAAGGACCAACATGTCCTGGACTGGGGAAGAACAAGGGAACAGCCTGACGACACAGAGAAGAACAAACAGAGGGTGGGATCTGTGTCCCCCAATCCATCGAACGAGAAATGGATTTTACGTTAAGTACAAAAATCCAATTTTCTCGTTAATGGCATTGGGGACACAGCACCATCAGGGACGTCCCAAAGCAGTTCCATGAGGGTGGGAAGTAAACCTTCAAGTCGGTTACACAGGTGCAGAAGAACCATGGGACCCGACAGGATCAAAAGAGACATGAAACGGTCCCAAGAAAAAGGAAATGTATGGGAGACCAGCAGGATCCCAAGCACAGGTGCCTGGGAAACGAGGCCTACAAATGGAACAAAGGTAAACACCCAGCTCCACCCAAGGTGGGAACAATAAAGCACTAGAGGAGAAAGAGCAGGGCTAGGAGACCTGCACGAGAACCAATAGTTGAACAACTGAGAGCCCGAGGAAGGATCTAGAAGAACCAGGGCTCTTCCTGAAGAAACAGGAAAGTAGCAGAGCAGTGTCGGGTGGTAACGACCTAGGGCTCTGCATATAGAGGGATGCTCCAGGAGGAGAACCCTAACAGGACAGACCCAAAAAGATACAATAGACCATGAGGGTGCCTGGCAAGATAAGAAAAATGCCTCGAAATAAAGGACAGGAGCAAAAATAAAATAACATTAGCAGCAAGACCTGCAGAAAAAGCAGGACAGGTCTGCCTCCTACGGACACTAGACTAAAACTGAATAGCCTAGTGGCTGTGGAGAGGGTATAGCCCACTGGGCGGAGCCAACCTTTTTTATTATCTAGTGTCGCCTCCTAGTGGTAGCTGGGCATATACCCATGGTGCTGTGTCCCCCAATGCCATTAACGAGAAATAGGATTTTTTGTTCTTACCTGTAAAATCCTTTTCTCGCTGAGTTCATTGGGGGACACAGAGGACTATGGGTATAGTTGCTGCCACTAGGAGGCGACACTAAGCAAAAAACAGTGTTAGCTCCTCCTCTCAGCTATACCCCTCCTGCAGACACTAAGCTAATTAGTACAAAAGCAGTAGGAGCAGCCAGAAGAAGCCAACAGAACACAATAATGGGAAGAAAACCGGAGCTGGGTCATCATCAAGAACCAGAAGGACCCATGTAGGAGAACCAGCAATGTACGTACAGGGTGGGAGCGGTGTCCCCCAATGAACGCAGCGAGTAAAGGATTTTACAGGTAAGCACAAAAAATCCTTTCTCGTATCATTGGGAGACACAGGAGACCATAGGACGTTAAAGAGCAGTACCACGGGGAGGGAACAAGAACACAACGAATCCCAGGCCAGTCATAAGGCCCTGCACAGAAATGGGGAAGGGGGGGGGGGGGGAAAGACACACCAGGAACCCTGAAAAGAGACGGGAAGACCCATTCCCCGGAAGGCCGGCCAGAGAGCTGCTGAATACGCAGAGGCTCCGGCTGGGCAGAAGAAAGAACAGCCCAGGGAATATAAGTCACGGCTTAGGAGACTTCAGAAGAAGTGGTGAGCACAGAATATCCACAAGGTGGACAAGAATGAAGACAAGACAGTCACCAGAAGCAACGGAGCGATTGCGGAAGATACAGAAGAGAAATACTGGATCCAGAGGACTGCTAAGAGTGATGCCCATGGATTAAAACCCCAGGAAAAAAACTTTGGCAGACCTGCAGAAAAAATGTCTGCCTCCTATGGACACTAAGCTAAAACTGATTAGCTCAGTGTCTGCAGGAGGGGTATAGTTGAGAGAAGGAGCTGACACTTTTTTTTGCTTAGTGTCTCCTCCTAGTGGCAGCAGCTATACCCATGATCTTCTGTGTCCCCCAATGATACGAGCGAGAAAACGGAAAATCGCAGGGTCCTGAAGGGTTCGATTGTGACTCAGAGGGTGTGGGTTGGAGCCGAAACTACACAGTGCCGTCAATTGTGTAGTGGACGGAGCTGGTTACTGCAGCTCCACTCCTAGTGAGGGGACTACTCCAAAACGGAGATGTGAAAGCAGCCTTACTGGAGACCCGGCATGTAGCCCTGGGTTCAGACCTGAGCGTTCTTGAAACGCGCGTTCTGCGCGCGTTTTTGTCGCACGTATTTCAGCGCGTTTTTGCAAATAGGAAACGCGCGTTCGTGTGATTGACTACTGTGGTGTCAATCACAAAACGCGCGACAAACGCCCCAAAAAAAGTACTTGTTTATGCGTCGGGCGTTTTACAGCGCGTTCAAACGCGCTGTAAAACTCTCAAGTGAGAACCAGGGCCATAGGAAAGAATTGGTTTTCATGTGTTGAGCGTTTTACAGCGCGTTTGAACGCGCTGTAAAACGCTCAGGTGTGAACTTAGGGTAATGGTTTTTGTCTGGCCGGAAATTGAACGGATCACCGCTGGACCTCATTGCAGTCACTGGGGAACCGGCAGTGAAGTAGAGGATCCGACAGGCTGCTCTCTGCCGGGTCTCTGAACTGAGATGTGAACGTAGCCTAACCTGCTCCGTCCACTGCACCATGGGTAGAGCTGTGTAGTCCTTCCGCCACCAGAGCTACTCAGAAGCATCTTATCAGTGGGGGTCTGATATTGATGGCCTATCCTGAGGATCACTATAAAAATCCTGGACAGCCCCTTTAGGGGTAAACGGCACTCTACTACACTATTCCATAGCTGTTTTAATACCAGCTAGACGGAGCCAACGGGACAATCTTTTACACTGGGTTCAGACCTGAGCGTTTTGAAGCCTAGCGTTTTCTGCGCGTTCAAGACGGGCGTTAACGCGCGTTTTTTTCAAGCGTTTTGGTAAATAGTGTAGGCGCGTTTGACGCGCGTTTATGTGATTGACTGCATAGTTGGCCAATGACCAAACAGCCCTCGCTATATATAGTTTGGCCAATCTGAGTGCTTTAGAGGTGTGAAATTCCATGGTGGCTGATCCAGCATGTTGCAAACTTTGAAAAACGCGCGTCCATAGGCGCGTTTACGCTGCACAAACGCTCGAACAACACGCGTACGCGTTTCCCATTGAAGTATATTGGCACCAAACGCTCGAAAAACGCCCGAATTAACGCGAACATACTTGCTTATGCGTCGGTCGTTTTTAGGCGCGTTCGAACGCGCATAAAAACGCAGCAAGTGTGTACCACCCCTATTGGAATGCATGGTTCCTGTACTGTTGTGCGTTTTTTTGCGCGTTCGAACGCGGCGTTTTACGCGAAAGTGTGAACTGAGTGTTAGTCTTTGTGGCATACGTCAGGAGCCTTCCCAGCGCTCATCACAAACATAATGTGAACATAGTCTTAATTTAGTGCGCCTATAGCATGCAATATACCACATTACCCATAGTCTACAGAGCCAGTATCTGTGGTGGCATCAGGGACAAGTCCTGTGAATCTCCCCAGCAGTGACCACAGTGTGGAAAGATAGCGATCTACACACTATACATATATGTGCTGAAGCCTATAGTATACAGCAGCCACCTCCCCGCTGCCGAACCATAATACAGGCTTTGCCACCCTCCTGCTTGGTTCTGCTCCTCTCACCAACAATGCTGCACCCTGCGATAGGTAAGTGGCCAGGCCAAAGGGCATATTACAGCTAATAAACTGAGGACAAGTGCCAATCCTGATTGGCTGAGGGAGTGTAGACTGCACGCTACTGTTATTAGTGCAGGAGATCGCATGCTATACTGTTATTAGTGCAGTGGACCGCATGCTATAGTGGTATTAGTGATGTATACCGCACACTATAGTGGTATTAATTCAGTAGACCGCACGCTATAGTGTTATTAGTGCAGTAGACCGCACAGTATAGTGTTTAGTGCAGTGGACCGCACGCTATATAGTTATTAGTGCAGTAGATCACACATTATAGTGTTATTAGTGCAGTAGACCGCTTGCTATAGTGTTATTAGTGCAGTAGACCGCACGCTGTAGTGTTAATAAGTGCAGTAGACCGCACGCTATAATGTTATTAGTGCAGTAGACCGCACACTATAATGTTATTAGTGCAGTAGACCGCTTGCTATAGTGTTATTAGTGCAGTAGACCGCACGCTGTAGTGTTAATAAGTGCAGTAGACCGCACGCTATAATGTTATTAGTGCAGTAGACCGCACGCTATAATGTTATTAGTGCAGTAGACCGCTTGCTATAGTGTTATTAGTGCAGTAGACCGCACGCTATAATGTTATTAGTGCAGTGGACCGCACGCTGTAATGTTATTAGTGCAGTAGACCGCACGCTATAGTGGTATTAGTGCAGTAAACCACAGTATAGTGTTTAGTGCAGTGGACCGCACGCTGTAGTGTTAATAAGTGCAGTGGACCGCACGCTATATAGTTATTAGTGCAGTGGACCACACGCTATAGTGTTATTAGTGCAGTAGATCACATATTATAGTGGTATTAGTGCAGTAGACTGCACGCTATAGTGGTATTAGTCCAGTAGACTGCACGCTATAGTGGTATTAGTCCAGTAGACCGCATGCTATAGTGTTATTAGTGCAGTAGACCGCACGCTATAGTGTTATTAGTGCAGTAGACCGCACGCTATAGTGTTATTAGTGCAGTAGACCGCACGCTATAGTGTTATTAGTGCAGTAGACCGCACGCTATAGTGGTATTAGTGCAGTAGACCGCATGCTATAGTGTTATTAGTGCAGTAGACCGCACGCTATAGTGTTATTAGTGCTGTAGACCGCACGCTATAGTGTTATTAGTGCAGTAGACCGCACGCTATAGTGGTATTAGTGCAGTAGACCGCATACTATAGTGTTATTAGCGCAGTAGACCGCACGCTATAGTGTTATTAGTGCTGTAGACCGCACGCTATAATGGTATTGGTGCAGTAGACCGCATGCTATAGTGGTATTAGTGCAGTAGACTGCACGCTATAGTGTTATTAGTGCTGTAGACCGCACGCTATAATGGTATTGGTGCAGTAGACCGCACGCTATAGTGGTATTAGTGCAGTAGACTGCACGCTATAGTGTTATTAGTGCTGTAGACCGCACGCTATAGTGGTATTAGTGCAGTTGAGAGGTGTAGGTTTAGTTTAGGCATTTGCATTGCTATTCTGGTGGTGGGCCCTATACAGTAGCAGCCATTATAGCTGTATGCCCCCATAAAATCCATTGATTTATCTCGGCGGTCTCACAATCACTGTTTGTCTATTCTGCAGGCTCTAGACTGGTCTTGGCTGCCATCACAAGAAGAGGAGACGGAGGCCTGTCCGATAACAGCATGAGCCTAACCTGAGGCAGTGGAGGATTAGAACGGGAAAACGGTGCCTTTAAGTGCGTAGGGTTTCATATTCTGCTGCATTTGGACAAAAATAAATAAAGCTGTGCTTATTTCTATTGAAAGAAAATGTCTGCCATATCGAGAAATTGTACAGTAACGGTTGGTTTCATGGTAGGACCGCGATTGTTTTTACTTATGGAGCAATTGGAAACGGGTATAGTGACACCTACAGGCTGCTAGCAGGTACTGCAAACAATCCAATTATACCTTTAAAATTTGACTTTATGCCATAGGCCTAAGAAAGAAGCCATTTTAAAGCACATTTGCGCTTTTATGAGGTTTTTTTAAGAGTATTTTTTGTACTTGTTCAACAATTCAGATTATAAATAATATTTTTTTTGCCTGTTATGTTAAAAATACAAAATGATCTGTCATGAAATAAATGTATTTTATTATATCGCAATTGATTATTCATTATTACCTGGTTGGAAACATTATCGGCTAGTCTTGTAAATAATGTCTTAAGACTTTGCCTCTGTTCACACCACGTACCCTTGGTGCAAAAGGCTGAAAGTGTCCTTAGACCAGTGTTTCCCAACCAGCGTGCCTCCAGCTGTTGCAAAACTACAACTCCCAGCATGCCCAGACAGCCTTTAGCTGCACAGGCATGCTGGGAGTTGTAGTTTTGCAACAGCTGGAGGCACGCTGGTTCGGAAACACTGCCTTAGACCAGACGGATGCCAAAAGAGTGTCCGTCGAGCAGGTTTAGAGACTTTGCTAATATAGGACCTAAACTGCTTTTCATCGATAACTAATGGCCGCCCGTGGACGTCACCGTAGAACTTTCCCCATTATCTTCTGTCTGCTGCAGCAGGCACATATGGGGGTATACAACGTGCTTGCCGATGTGACTGGGTTCCGACTTCAGTAGTCGTCTTTTTTTCCAAAAACAGTGCCGCTCCTGTCCATTTAACCTTTTTCACCTGAATCGGAATGACCTGCAAAACCGCCCATAGACAGGAGTGCAGCTGTTTGAAAAGCAGACCCTTTTTCCCAACCCCTTGAAACTGAGCATGTGCGGCCTTCTCAGCGAGCAGGACAAAGAAATAAGAAAAAGAACAAACAGCAGGTGGCGCTATACAGATACATTTTATTGAATAACTCAGTGGCTATACAAAATTTTTAATTACATGCAATTACAAAAGTATTCAGATATAGGAGCTGGTGTGAAAACTGTAGAATTTTTATTTTTTTGTGGGACAATACCACTAAACCAGATGCCACTACATGATGGATTTTTTTATTATTATTATTAAGGAGACTGGGTGATCATTTTGGTTCCGCAATAGGCGGCCCCTGGAGCCATGATTTGTCTTGGCACTTCATCCTTATTCATTATGGGAATACAATACTAATAACACGATAAAAAAACCAAAGCCTCCTGTTCTTTATTAGGCTCCCTCCTTCTCAGCTCCAGATTGTGTTATTGGGCCTCAGATCCACCCTTTTCTGCGCCTCCCTGATGCTATGTAAAGGGTATCCTCGCGGAAGTAACCGGTTAATGATAATATCACATTCCTGAATATAGTCCAAGTCTCTGCTGCAGCCGTGTCTCGCTCTGATAAATCCCCCCACTGGGAGATGCCTTATATAATGTCCTGGACGGCGACTGCCAGCAGGGAGTTGTCTGATACCGGTTTCCTAAAAAACTTGCTCTCCACTCTTCCCCAATTGCAATTACCAGTCAGTTCCAAATCCAGGAAGACCATGCTGTATCCCTATTAGAAGTGAATCTAAGGTTGTCCCCGTTGTTAATAATATGTCACAAAGTGTTCAGCTTGTGATTGCGCCCCCCCTCAGAATGAGGACGATGTCATCAATACACCTCACTTAGAGGGGAGACCTCAATATACATCAGGGGCGCAGCTAAAAGCTCATATGCCCTGGTGCAAGAGTTTAGCTTGGACCCCCTTCCCTCAGTGCTTTATGGCCAGGGTGCACCTATCCTTTCTGCTGCCTGACGCAAAAATTGAAATAAGCACCAAACCCCCCCACCCCCCAATGCCAAATTCTCAACCTAACCCATTCCCTCCAGTCCTACTGTTAAAGGGGTTGTAAACAGAGCAGAGAAGGCAGCGTTCGTACGAAAAAAAAGCGGACAACCCACTTAAAGACATACTTGGAAAACATTACATACAGCGCTGCAGAACATAGAGGGTAATACATTGCCACATACCACTTACATCCAGGGATGTCTCCTCTGATGTAGATGTTCTCTTTCCTCATCTTCTCCTTTCAGACCACCATGATGATTTCTTTTAGCCATCTATTGTCTCTGCAGAGTTTGAAAAACAGACATCTTAGTTTCCTACTTTTCCATCATCCTCCCACCTTCTCAACACCCCATCCTGCCACCCCCAATACTGTATCTGCTGTGCCCCCCAATACTATCCTGTAGTCCCCCTGAAAGTACTGCGCCAGTACAAAAAATACCCCCTTATCTTTCAGATCAGGCCACCATATCAAACCTCAGATCAAACCCCCCATCTCAGACCAGACCCCTTTAGACCTCTATGTCAGACCCCATATCAGACTCCAGCTTTAGACCTCAGATCAGACCCCCATTAGACCTTCATGTCAGAAACCCCCATCTCAGACCTCAGATCAGATCCCCCATGTATCAGACCTCAGATCAGACCCCCCCCCCCCCCCAATATCAGACCTCCAGACTCGCATATCAGATCCCCATATCCTCATATCAGACCTCCAGACCATCATTAGACCTCAGTCCAGACCTCTAGACCCCATTAGACCTCCAGACTCCCATATCAGACCTCAGACCAGACCTGACCCTCCACTCGACCTTACTGCTCTCTGACCGATTCTCAAAAACTCCCGATGGTGGCCTAACCCATACAGGCTCTACCACTGTTAAACATAACCCCATCCACAGGATAGGGGATAAATGTCTGATCTATGAGAGTCCAACTGTGGGACACCCCCCCCCCCCCACCTGATGACGAGAACAGTGGATCTGTGTCCCCCTGTATGAATGTAGTGGTGGTCAAGCATGTGCATTGCCACTCCATTTATTCTCTCTGGGACTACTGTAGATAACCAAGTACAGCACTTAACAATTTCCGCCAGTGCATTATAGATGAACGTAGCAGCAGCACTACCACCAATACATTCATACAAAAGGTGGGGAGATGGCACAGGACCTCTAATTTTTTGCGGTCCCACCAATCAGACCCTTATCCCTGTCTCTTTGGACAACGGCTTTAAATGCTCATTTACTTTTAACACAACTTTGCATAAATCATAAGTACAAGCGACCACAAGTAACTTTGTAATATGTTTTATCAGGGAGAAATGTCTAGTTCTCATGTTATCAACTGTTTACCTCCCCATGCCTCCTTGCTAATTGCTTTTCACTTTGAAAAAATGCTTTTATGCCGGCTGGAGAAGTTCCACAAGAGGATCATATTACAAATGTCAATACAAGTCTATGGAGAGGGGAAGGAGGAGGTGTGAGCAGCAGCATGAGTGAGGCAGGACTCAGAGAGAGACACTAAAGAGACATAGATTTATATCTCCGCATAAGAGCTAAATTCATAACCATAACAGGTCAGTACTTCTCTGTACTGTTCTCTATTATCCTGGGACTGCTTTTGCGTGACTGTGAGATAGGAAGGAGATTCTCCTCTACTTTCTGCGTACATTGCAGCTAGTCTCCACCCACCATGTCTGAGAGAACTGCAAACCAGATATTCACTATGCACAGAGGGAAACTGCTAAAAATCGCAGGTACAAGTGATATAGTGTTATTCCTCACGTACACACACTGATTAATGCAGTTTGTAGAAAAGTTAGTGGCACTTTAAGATGCATGCGAGACCTTGAAACCGTTACTATATTTCTCTCACAAAGGAGTTCTTTAAAAGAATTAAAAAAAGCATAAAAATTAAATGATTAACTTCATGTTTTATTGGAAAAGACTGTTTTCTACCACTTTATAGTTACGTAGAGTAAATCAGTTACAATGTGACCAATATTCCCATGGTGTGTCTGCTATGTGCAACTCACCGTATGCAGGAACGGATCTGCTGGTGGCTCACGCTTGCTAATCAAGTGCGGACATTTGTGGGGAAAGGGCATTATTGTTCTGGAGACTTGTAGCAAGACCAAAAAGAGCTAGAAGAGGTCAAGAGAAACTGCACCTCATAGAATCCGGCATTAGGATAGTGTGGCAGGCTGGTCCGGTAGGGGTGTACCGCCAGAGTCCGCCCCGGCCCTATTCACTAGTGCGGATCTGGCAGGCTGTTCCCCTGCCGGACAATCCTAACGCCAGTGTGAAAGAAGCCTAATCTGCATACTTGGGGCTTTGCTGGAAAATAAGTCTCCATATGCCCATGGGGTCTCTTCAATGAGAAGCAGTAGGAGTGGGATGAATAGGAGTCCGAATGCTGATCCCCAAGAATGGGGGTCCTGTGTTCCCCGTATGAATCGAGCAGCAGTCAGGCATGCGCGCTGCTTTCATTCTCCAAAGGACTGGGAGATAGGCTACTTTCACACTAGCGTTTCTACTTTCCGGTATTGAGATCCGTCATAGGATCTCACTACCGGAAAAAACACTGCCGTTTTGGCCTCATTCATTGTCATTGGGGACAAAACGTAACTGAACAGAACTGAATGGTCCAAAATGCATTCCGTTCCGGTTTGTTGTGTTCTCATACCAGAGAGCACACCGCAGCATGCTGCGTTTTTCTCTCTGTCATAGGATGCAGAGCAAGACGGATCGTCGTGACCCACAATGCAAGTCAATGGGGACGGATCCGTTTTCTCTGACACTATAGAAAACGGATCTGTCCCCCATTGACTTTCAATTGTGTTCATGACGGATCCGTTTTGGCTATGTTAAAGATAATACAACCGGATCCATTCATAACGGATGCAGAAGGTTGTATTATCAGTAACGGAAGCGTTTCTGCTGAACCCTGGCAGATCCAGCAAAAATGCAAGTGTGAAAGTAGCCATAGCCAAGTACAGCACTTAGCTATTTCCGGCAGTCCCATAGAAATAAATGGCATGGCAACGTCCATGATGGGCCACCACTCTATTCATACGGGGGCACACAATTCCCAGTGGTCACACCCCACGATAACTTATCCCCTACCTTGTGTACAGGGAATCAGTCCCTTTAAGCAGTTTTTCCGTTCACGAGTCTAGGAAGGCTGAGTGCCCCTTTAAAGGGGTTGTCCAGGATTTTGATATTGATGGCCCATCAGATTGGTGGGGACCTGACACCCCATGCCCTCACAGATCAGTTTTTTTTTGTAGCACTGGAAGCCAGCTTCCTCACTTAAGTGGGAGCCTCATTCACACGTCAGTGTTCGTTCAGTGATTTCCATCAGTTATTTTGAGCCAAAACCAGGTGCGGCTCTAAACACAGAACAGGAGCAGATCTTTCCTTTGTACCTTATGTCTGTAGAGGCTCCAATCCTGGTTTTGGTTCACGATCACTGACCAAACACTGACGTGTGAATGAGGCTTTATGGACGGAGCTGTGTAGCTCTAGTGTCTGCTTTCAGGGCCACAGCTACAACAAAACATCTGATGGGTGGGGATGTGGGGTGTCAGACCGCCACCGATCAGATACTGAGGACAGGCCATCAATTTCTAAATGATAGACGACCCCTTTACCCTAACCCTAGGTTCACACCTGAGCGTTTTACAGCGCGTTCAAACGTGCTGTAAAACGCTCAACACATGAAAACCAATGCTTTCCTATGGCCCTGGTTCTCACTTGAGCGTTTTACAGCGCGTTTGAACGCGCTGTAAAACGCCCGATGCATAAACAAGTACTTAAGCTTTTTTTGGGGGCGTTTGTCGAGCGTTTTGTGATTGACACCACAGTAGTCAATCACAAGAACGCGCGTACGAATGCGCGTTTCCTATTTGCAAAAACGCGCTGAAATACGCGCGTAAAACGCGCATTTTTAGAACGCTCAGGTCTGAACCCATGGGTAAATCATGGGTAAATATAACTAAGGAAAACCTGAATCAGGAAATGACTGCTTCGAAACTAACCAGTCTTAGTCTTCTCTCTTAGTAGGTCAGAGCACCTGATTTTCTGGTTTCTACAATGATCAGTATCCCATGATGCACTCAAAAACGCTGCTTGCAGCGGTCTTCTGCCTGGCATGGGAACACAACCAAACGGAAGGCATTCTGGTGCGCTCGGTTCCATTCAGTTCAGTTTTGTCCCCATTGACAATGAATGGGGTCAAAATGGAAGCGTTTTCCCCGCTATTGAGATCCTATAACGGATCTCAATAGCGGAAAGGAAAACGCGGATATGAAAGTAGCCTTAGTTGTTTCACAATTAACCACTGAACTAGTAGCAGATACAGTTAGAGGGGTTGTTTCACTACAGCAAATGGCATTTATCCCGTACAGAAAGTTACTACGAGGCACTTCCTAATGTATTGGGATTGTCCATATTGCCTCCTTTGCTGGCTGGATTCATTTTTTCATCACATTATACACTGCTTGTTTCCATGGTTACAACCAACCTGCAATCCATTAGTTGTGGTCGTGCTTGAACACCATAGAAAAAAAGCACTAGCCTGTGTGTGCTACCAAAGTCCCGGTTACCAGAGGCGGGTGCTTTTTCCTATAATGTGCCAGCACAACCACCACTGCTGGATTGCAGGGTGGTTGTAACCATGGAAACGAGCAGTGTATAATGTGATGGATAAATGAATCCAGCCAGCAAAGGAGGCAATATGGAGAATCACAATACATTAGTAAGCGCCTTGTATTAACTTCCTCTACATCATAAATGTCACTTGCTGAAGTGAGACAACCCCTTTAAAGGAAATGTGTCACCTAAAATGTTATCTGCTAGTTAAAGGGGTTTTCCAGGATTTAGATACTATCGAGTAATGACCTATCCTCTGGGTAGGTCCTCAGTATCTTATCAGTGGGTTCTGACACCCAGGATCCCGCTGATCAGCTGTTTGAGAAGGCCCCGACTCTCCTGTGAGCGCTGCGGCCTTCTCGCAGTTTACCGAGCACAGCGCCGTACATTGTATAGTGGCCGTGCCTGGTATCGCAGCTCAGCCCTATTCACTTCAATGGGCCTGAGCTGCGATACCAAGCACAGCCGCTATACAATGTACGGCGCAAAAACTGGCGTAGAAAATGATAAATGAGCCGGGCCTGCCCGCTCACACCACCTATTCTTGGGCACTCCAGAAAGCTGCAAAAAGTCACAGATTTTGCTACATAAATCACTTGCGACAAAATCTGTGACTTTAAAGGGTTTCTGTCATCAGGTTTACACATTATAAGCTGTCTGACATTAGCTATGTGCTAATGTCAGAGCAGCTTGATAATGTGTTTTTTATGTAAATCCGAGTTATATTTATGCTAAAAAAAACGTATTTTTATAATATGTAAATTAGCCTCTAGGAGCAGGGGGGGCGTTGCCCTGCTCCTAGAGGCTCCGTGCGCCAACCTGCTGCCACGCCTCTTCTTTCCTTGATTGACGGTGCCGGACAGCGATCCTCTGCTGCCTCCGGCACTGTCTCCTTGCGAAATCCCACGCCTGCGCCGCCGCTCTGTATTTGGCGCAGGCGTGGTGAGCAGAGGACTCTGGTCCGGCCACCACCAAGCGCTCTCCCCATAGAAGTGAATGGGAGTGCTCTGCACATGACCGGCCACTGCTCTGCGCTGTGCTCGCCTGTTTTCCGCGACCCCATAGAAAATGAATAAAGGGCGGCTGCGTATGCGCAGTGCACCTTCCACCACTTTTGGGGCTCCGTTCTCGATATAGGTGCAGGTCCCGGCTAGAGTTGAGCGAACCTGCCCTTTGGCAGGTTTGAGTTCGGGTTCGTGGTTTGAGTGAATTATGTAATGGATTCCGTTCTGACAAGATCTCCAAAATGAATTTCAGACCCCAGACAAGAACCACCTAAGTACATCTAGACCCTCTGTATTAAGATCAATCCACAGACCAGACCTCTAATTGTGTTCAGATCCCTATTATTAAGCAGGTAAAAACTATGGAGGAGATTTATCAAAACTGGTGAAAAGAAGAACTGGCTTAGTTGCCCATAGCAACCAATCCGATTCCACCTTTCATTTTCCAAAGGAGCTGTAAAAAATGAAAAGAGGAATCTGATTGGTTGCCATGGGCAACTAAGCCAGTTCTGTATGTACGGCCACCTCATCCCAAGCACAGCTGCTCCAGTGATTTTCGGTGCCGCGTTCACTGCATGTCAGGTGATCAGCGCCTGTTCACACAGGACAATAACCAGCCACTGCAAAAACTGCAGGATTTTAGATTTTTTTTTTTAAATATAGTGACACAGAATTTTTTTAAAATCCGCATAAAATATTTAAAAGCATGCTTAATAGGTCATATTCTTATGATGCACCCCTTTAAGAACTATTTTTTTTAATGATTTTTAGTAATTGACAATAATACATATAGACTGATGGAAATGAAGCTAATTTTTTTTAAATCATTATAGACACTATATACTAATGAAAACGCCGCCGATATAATAACCCCGTCGCGTCCTCTTCTGTCACGTCCTCCATTATTTTTTTATTTAATACCATCGAGACTACTAGGCACAAATGCCGCAAGGACGCTCTACCCGCTTCGCGACTCTATGGTACTCAGTGATCGGCAGATGGGCCGTTAGAGCTACAAGCGTCTGGTGAGCCAATCAGTGGACGTTATTGTTTGCCCTAGCGCTGAGTGGGCGTGTCCAGCTGTGTCATGTGGTCTTGGAGTAGCGGCGGCGGTACATTCGCGCATGCGCCTTGCACAGGGAGACGCAGAGGAGACCTTCAGCTAGGGACAGGTGACAGCGGGCTGGGGTCGTGTGAGTGCTGGACGGGGTCGGTGTACCTGCAGGGTGGGGCACTGCCTGCAGGTGCAGGGGGCAGTGCAGTGCTCTGATAGGAGGGCTCCCTGCTGCAGTATAGTGATGGATGCCTATGTGCTGGGGAGGGGGAGTGTATGACATGAGGAAGCCGTGTGTAATGTGCTGTGTGTGTATGTAAGGCATATATAATGCACTAGGAGTACTATGTATCTATATCATAATGTACTGCATAAGTGGAGGGGGCTATATATATATTGCATGGGGGGGGGGGGGGAATTATTAGTAGTACACACACTGTACTGCACTAGTGGAGGGGTCTGTAGATATTGTATATGGGAAAGGGGTGTCCTTACATAGTATAGGTATATATAGAGGTTTGTATATGGGAAAGGGGTGTCCTTACATAGTATAGGTATATATAGAGGTATGTATATGGGTAAGGGGTGTCCTTACATAGTATAGTTATATATAGAGGTGTATATATATGGGAAAGGGGTGTCCTTACATAGTATAGTTATATATAGAGGTGTATATATATATGGGGAAGGGGTGTCCTTACATAGTATAGTTATATATATGGGGAAGGGGTGTCCTTACATAGTATAGTTATATATAGAGGTGTATATATATGGGAAAGGGGTGTCCTTACATAGTATAGTTATATATAGAGGTGTATATATATGGGGAAGGGGTGTCCTTACATAGTATAGTTATATATATGGGGAAGGGGTGTCCTTACATAGTATAGGTATATATAGAGGTATGTATATGGGAAAGGGGTGTCCTTACATAGTATAGGTATATGTAGGGGTATGTATATGGGAAAGGGGTGTCCTCACATAGTATGGTTATATATAGGGGTATGTATATGGGAAAGGGGTGTCCTTACATAGTATAGTTATATATAGAGGTGTATATATATGGGAAAGGGGTGTCCTTACATAGTATAGGTATATATAGAGGTATGTATATGGGAAAGGGGTGTCCTTACATAGTATAGTTATATATAGGGGTATGTATATGGGAAAGGGGTGTCCTTACATAGTATAGTTATATATAAGGGTATGTATATGGGAAAGGGGTGTCCTTACATGGTTTAGTTATATATAGAGGTATGTATATGGGAAAGGGGTGTCCTTACATGGTTTAGTTATATATAGAGGTATGTATATGGGAAAGGGGTGTCCTTACATGGTATAGTTATATATAGAGGTATGTATATGGGAAAGGGGTGTCCTTACATGGTATAGTTATATATAGAGGTATGTATATGGGAAAGGGGTGTCCTTACATGGTATAGTTATATATAGAGGTATGTATATGGGAAAGGGGTGTCCTTACATAGTATAGTTATATATAGGGGTATGTATATGGAAAATTCCTCATATAGTGTGTGTATATATATATACTCAGTTATATATAGGGATATGTATAAGGGAAAGGGCTGTTTATATAGTACAGTTGTATGTATATGGGAGGGGGTGTCCTTACATAGTACAGTTATATATAGCCGTGTATGTGTGTATGTATGTGTATATATATAGAAAGTGTGTTCTTATATAGTACAGTTATATATAGGAAGAGAATGTCTTTATATAAAGTAATGTAAAATGTGGAGGGGGTGTCCTTACATAGTACTGTTGTACATAGGGGTTTGTATATGGGAAGGTGGTGTACAGTTAAATTTACTTGGGAGGGGGAGCAGGTATTTACTTGGGAGGGGGAGCAGGTATTTACTTGGGAGGGGGTGTCCTTTATAGTACAGTTCTATATAGGTTGTATGTTTAGTCCATTTATGGATAGGATGGTATGTGCAGTAAGGTGCGATTACGGTATTGTGTAGTATAATGATATATATATAGTGTGTTGGGAGGGGGTGTCCTTATATAGTACAGTTCTGTGTAGGGTGTATGCATATGGCAGGGGGCGTACTTTCATAGTACAGTTATATGGTGGGTGTAGTAAATCTCCCCCATACCGGGGGCTGTAGTCTGCACGTCATTCACTTACATATGTAGTAGGGTGTATGTACGTGGGAAGGGAGCGGTATGTAAAATAAATGTATGGGTGTGTCCCTCGCAGTCCGCTCGCCCCCAGCAGTTGTGTAAACCACATATGTTCTATTGGGATCCTGAGGGTCGTCCTCACAGGTTGACCAAGGACGGCAGGACACATGAACCCTCTGGTGTTGGCACGTAGCATACGTCAGAAGTGTCACGGTGACGCCAAGTCATGTGACTGTGACGCTGCTGATCAGAAGAACAGGGACGCGGTGACAGCCAAGACTGTAGAGGGACAGGCGTACATTATACAGTAATCGTAACCATAGCGAACGGTATTTAAAGGGGCAGTACACCTAAAGTCCATACGCTCTCTAGTGTTCTCTGTTATCAGCCTTTTCACAGGCTTTAATGGGATCGCTGCTTTACCTATCCCCAAATACGGTTACATACGCAGCGGAGGGCTGGGGCCCCAAGGAAAAGCGAAGTGAAGACTGACACACAGGCAGAGCAGGGGGGTGGACACTACCTGACATCTCCTGTAGGTGCCATGATGGTGACTGGCACCAGTGGACATCTATTGTGGGGTAAATGCCCTCAGCCTCGGCCGTTTCCATAATTTCCAGTATAACTGGGAATATACTGGTATCATCATGTGGCGCCCTGCCTGCTGTTTTCTCCGCCGCTGTCTGTGTTTTTGAGATAACGTCTTATAATAGTACTGATAACAGCGACGGGCACCTGAACACAGATGGCTCTGCTATATCAGCCTACTTAGAGGCCATAAAGTAGAGCGCATCTGGTTAATGATCCGTGTGAATGGTGATTAATGGGAGCTGGATTTTTGGGTAAAGGTAATGTGTGATGGCCTTGATGTGACTGTAGCAAACATATAAGTATTAGGCCGTACCGATGGCTTGGGGGGTCTAGACGTGTATTTGACGTATACACCAGTAAAATTCCAATAATTCAGCAGTGGTGGGAGCGCTGAGGCGCTGGATAATCAGAAATCCCGCTACGTTTTCCCACCTGACGGCAGGTTCTGGACTCCATGGGGCGTAACCCCCGCCTTGATGATGCTGCAACTTCTAACGTCTCACTATGTTCAAGATCTCCATTTGCTGTCAGTGAGTGAAAAAAATAAAATAAAAATTGCGGTACACTGCCAGAAGTTGAAAAATTGTACCGCCACTTTCCACTGTCGTGTAGATTGTGTCCAGTCTAGATAATCCTCTGTGAGCTGAATGCCTCTGCACTGCTACATTTCACCTGCACTGATACATTGTAGCAAAGCATCAGAACAGGAGGGAGGTTTGTATTGCTAACCTCACAGGATCACCTAGACTGGATAAATTTGCAGCTGCGAGAACAGGTACACATTGACTGACAGCAAGCAGAGATCTTGAAAATGCCTTCCGTCTCCGTATTTCCATTCCGTCCAGAGATAGAACATGTCTTATTATTGTCCGCATCACGGACAAGGCTAGGACTGTTCTATTAGGGACCAGATGTTCCATTCCGCAAAAACGGAATGCACACGGATGTCATCCGTTTTTCTTTGCTGATCCGCAAAACCATACGGTCTTGTGAAAGAGGCCTTATACAGGGGATTGCAGCCGCCTCTTGTAACTTGAGTCAGCTGCAGTTCCCTGTACAGCCAGGAGGCATGAGTGGCGCTGTGCAGGATGCAGCACTGTGGCCCCCTTTGTCAGTATTGTGGGGGTCCTAGGGGTCTGATCTCCACCAGTCATAAAGTGGTGATGTATCCTGGTATGGTAGTGTAAACAGAACCCAGGATGGGTCAGAGGACCTCAGGTGTTGGACTGTCAATCTGACTATTTTTGCCAGATTCTGAGATTTTCCGGATCATCAGGTTCTAGTCTCGTGGCTTTGCTCCCGGCTCTGGCGTCTCCAGCAGTTGCTCCTCAGCCTCCTCGTACCTTCTGATCTTTTAAAGGGATTAGATGATGAAGAAAATATAAGAGGTTTGCAGCAGACGGAGAGCACCTCCCGCTGAGAGGATCAGCCCTCGTGGGGCGGCCATATCACTGCATTGGGTACCCTGTCAGTGACAGGTCGCACATCCT
Source organism: Bufotes viridis (assembly GCA_033119425.1). Taxonomy (NCBI): domain Eukaryota; kingdom Metazoa; phylum Chordata; class Amphibia; order Anura; family Bufonidae; genus Bufotes; species Bufotes viridis. The sequence continues at coordinate 16,310 of JAKVIS010000510.1, read as the reverse complement.
TCCTACATGTTACCTGCCGCCATTTTACACTGACGTCTGCAGTGCCATTGTCAGCTGTCGTTCTGCAGAAGTGCCGGTGCTGTGTATCGTTGGGCTGCCAGCAGGGTGGTCTTAAGGGAAACCATTGCAGACCCATATGTGATTTCTCAGCCGATACCAGTGACAGCCAGCACATTACCACTGGACCAGGACCTCGAGCAGGGGGTTGTCCCTCATTAGAAAATCATGTCCGCTTTCTCCCAGCAATAGCGCCACACCTGTCCACAGGTTCTGTCTGGTATTGCAGCTCCGCTAAATTGAAGCAAATGGGGCTGTGATACCACACCCGACCTGTGGACAGGTGTGGCACTGTGCTTGAAAGAAGGCAGCAGTTTTTATCTAATTCAGGTTAACTCGTTTAAGAGAGGGGCCCACGTTAGGATGAGGACAGACATATCACGCTCGTACATGGAATTTCTTGGGGGGGGGGAGGGACGGAGAATTTTAAAGAGGTTGTAAAAGATTCGTAAAAAAGTGCACTTTTACCAGAAACTTCTCCTTGTTCGTCCATGGGCCGGCCAGTTCGGCTCCAGTCACTTGAAGGGGGATGAAATGTTAGGCCCCTTTCACACGAGCGAGTATTCCACGCAGGTGCAATGTGTGATGCGAATGCGCCCGCACGGAATCTGAACCCATTCATTTCAACAGGTCTGTGCACATGAGCGGTGGTTTTCTCGAATCACTTTTAGTTGCGTGAAAATCGCAGCACGCTCTATCTTCTGCGATTTTTCACGTAACGCTGGGTCCCATAGAAGTGAATGGGGCTGCGTGAACATCTTGCTTGCGGATGCGATGCAATTTTCACGGATGGTTGCTAAGAGATGTTGTTTGTACACATTCCGTTTTTTTTTATCACACGCGTGCAAAACGCAGTAAATTGCATTGCACCCGCGCGATAACTGAACGCGATCGCAAACTAAACTGAATGACTGTTTGCGAAATTTCGCAGTTTTCACTGAACGCATCCGGACACGCTCGCCTGCAAGGGGCCTAATACCGTACACAGTCCATGGACAGGTGCGGCACTATTTCTGGATAAACAGCAGTACTGTCCCTTTAAGATTTGCCCAAAAAATGCTCCCCATTGATTATGACGACGTCTGCGTGTCTTGTGAGACAAATGTTCATTTGTTCACGGATTAAAGGCCGGTTCACACTGAGTTTTTTGGGGCTGATTTTGGAGCCTTTCTTCCATTTTAGTGGGAAGCAGCACGTCCTGTCTTGGGGCAGAATCGGCGCTGAATCTCCCATTGAAATGAGTAGAAAGCAGTTTTACACGCCTTTTTTGCTGCAGAAAACTGGCGCCTTTTTTTTAACCCAAAATAAGCGGTGTGAACTGGTTACTGGGTGGGGGGGGGGGGGGACCAGTGTAGAGAAACCAGCGGCCAGTCTGATATTTAGCAGGCAGAACTTAGTAGGAAGGATGGTGATCTATGTGATGTCATCTCACCGGCCTTGTTCTCCATCTTCCCCCCCTAGAGCCATGGCCGTACCACCAAACTACGCAGACCTGGGCAAATCCGCCCGTGATGTTTTCAACAAAGGATATGGTAAGTGAAATAATCAGATAAAAAGTCAAAACGTAGGAGGAAAACGCATCCGTCAGCCATGAAAACGCCATACTGCTTTAGCCTTAAAGGGGTTGTACCATCTCAGACATACCGCTAGGACATGCCTCCGATGTCTGATGGGTGCAGGTCCCACATCTCTAGAATGGAGCCCGCAAAGTGAAGGAGCGAGCACTGCGCATGTGCGGCCGCCCTCCATGCGTTTCTATTGGAGTCCTATTTTCGGAAGACCCGTTGAAATGAATGGGAGAGCAGCCACTCCTCTGGGGCTGACGGAAATGGCCAAGCCAGTGCTCGTTTTTTTTTTTCGGCGCTCGCATAGGAATGGATGTGGGGCGGTGCAGGTCCCAGAGACGGGAGCCGCACCTATCAGACATTGGGGGCATATCCTAGCATTATGCCTCCAATGTCTGAGGAGGTACAGGGGTTGTCGGCTTTATTTTTTTCTATATTGATGACCTATGGTCAGGATAGGTCATCAATATCAGATCGTCGAGGGGCCACTCCCGGAAGCCTGCACCGATCAGCTGTTCGAAGAGACCACAGCACTCGTACGAGCGTTCTCTTCTCTCTCAGCAATTGCAATGGCGAGCAGAGTCATTAGCACTATGGCGTCCCCATTCACTTCTATGGGATGGCTCCGTCCTATTCATTCGAAGAGACGGAAGAAACTTTTTAAAGAGGAGCCCTCGCTTCTCCTGACATGTCTGATTTAGTAACTTCCTGAATTCCCCCTTAATATAACTCTGGAGCATCTTTTCTTATGACTTTGTGTCTATTATTTCTGCTAGACGTTTATGAATAACTTGTTAACTGGGTGTTGCCACTTGGGGGTGTGTCCCTCCACAAACTGATGCTGGTCCTGCCAGGATGGTGTCACTTTGAAGCGACCTCCCAACCGGTAACACCCATTTAGACTGCTGGTAATGCACTCAAAAACGTCCAGTAGGAATAATAGAAAAATGGCCCAGCATATGGGAATAGACGCTCCCGAATTGTTATTACACGGGGGATGCAAGTAGTTACTAAAACAGAGGAGGGGGGACGGGTCCACTTTAAATGTTCTCAACTAAGTTCTTTATTAGCACCACTGTTTAGATGAAGACGCACGTTGTCTTTAGCTACATGCACTCGGCCTGCCATTGATAGGAGTTCTAGAGGTGGTTCTGAGGGGTATTAGAATGGCGGACCTATTGTGAAGGTTATAAAGGTAGACCCCAAATTAATATGTTTGCAGACACAGCGCTCCAGATTCCCTTAAAGGGTTTCTATCACCTGAAAAATGGGTATTAAGCTGGCTGACATTAGCGATGTGCTAATGTCAGCTGAACAGAACTATATTAGTGCCATCTCACTGCCTGCCGCCTTTACTGAGAAAAATGAACTTTTATAATATGCTAATTAGCCTCTAGGAGCAGAGGGGGGAGGGGTGTTGCCCCTGCTCCTAGAGGCTCCGTTCTCCCACCTCTGGCAACACTCTGCTTCACTAGATTGACAGGGCCAGGCAGCGTTCACCTCGCGTCTGGGGGGGCCAGGCAGCGCTGGTGTCCTACCTCCGGCTCTGTCTGCAGTGTAAATCTCGCGCCTGCGCCGTCCCGTTCAGTATACGGCGCAGGCGCAGTGAATGAAGGGTGCTCGCTGGTTGCCAGCGTCCTCGCTGCGCCTGCGCCGAATACTGAACGGCGCGAGATCTCCACAAGGCCGGCAGGAGGAGGTGCTTTCTGCTGGTTGGAAAGGAAACTTCCAAGATAACCGTTTGCCTTCTTGTTATAGGGTTCGGGCTGGTGAAGCTGGATCTCAAAACAAAATCCTCCAGCGGAGTGGTAAGTAGTGATATGTAGAAATGTAGCAGGGCTGAGTTTGTCGTCTACCTTTATTTGTGCAGTGTGATTAGCTGCAGTTCTGTATAACACCACACACGTTCTATTTCCCTATCACTGCCAGGTGGCAAACCCAGCTCTGCTACACTATGAAATATTATAGGACGAGTGCTGAGATTGTGTTGGACATAACGTGTTCTTTTTTTCCCTTCCTCCATGCTGCTTGGATTGTAACAGATGGTAAGCCACAATAACGCTATGGTGTAATACATAGTGTACATGTCCCTAAACCGTAGAGTGGCTGAGGACGTCCATCTGTATGGCTGGGGCTTATAGCGCCCCCTAATTTAACACCCATAGATGCCTCTTTTTAATCCTCTGTCGGCACTAATAGGATAAGTGTGTGCGTGAGCGGGACAAAGTGGACAACACATTCTACTCCACCTGCGCCCCATCGCATAGCTGTAGCCCCCTCTCTCTTCTCACAAGTAACATTCGGGTCCTCATGTGATAATTGCAGGAGTTTACAAGCAGCGGATCTTCAAACACCGATACAGGCAAAGCCTCCGGAAGCCTGGAAACCAAGTACAAGCTGAAGGAGGCCGGCCTCACCTTTACCGAGAAGTGGAACACGGACAACACTTTAGGGACGGAGATCGCCCTCGAGGACAAGGTGAGCTGCGGCTGCCGTCCTGAAGGCCTCAGCCGAGTCTCCAGGGTAGCAGGCGGTACTAATGCATCTTGTTTCTCTCCATACAGTTGGCTAAGGGCCTGAAGCTGGCACTGGATACCACATTTGTACCCAATACTGGGTAAGTGGCACTGCATTACCTCCTTACACTCGCAGGTCAGATGGCCGTGCACCTGTGTGGCATAATTCAGACTGCTGTGCTATTCTATGTAGCAGTATCTAAGCAAATATTGACCAAAAAAAAGTAAAATTAAAACAAACACAAAAAAAGTTCACCACTGCGTCCGTTGATGTGTAAGCGGCTTCGCAGACCTCCGAGTGATGTGGGTCACAATCACATAATATACAAAAAGATGACCCACCCTATATAAATGAAGTATGTTGAGGAGGGTGTCGTGTTCGCCCCTGAAGAAGCGTCATTGGCGAAACCTAGGTCGGGCTAGAGGGACTGATGGGTCTATGGACCTGATTTTATGATTCCCTTAAGGCGTGTTTTTCACAGTTTTATTGTGAGTATAATAAAGTTTTGTAACTCAACGTTGCGGCCCTTTACTATGTGCCCGAAACTTTGATTCTGCAGGAGGGTTGCTTTGAAGAAAGGCTACTATCCCGCGGGACTCGAGTGTATTGGCTGTGTTACAGGAGGTTACCGCTTCCCTTGTGAACAGTGTGTGAACTGGGACGTATACCAGGCAGCGCGACTATCTTTTTGTACTATGTAGCAGTATCGGCTGTGTGAGGAGACGGCGCACGCTTCTCTCTAGCTATCCGCTGCTGCTGTTCCATAGACATAGTGAAAAGCAGGAAAGGAGGCGGCATGTGCGCACTGCATGCGCCGTCTCCTTGTACCGTCGATCGGCGGGGGAGCCGGGTGTTGGACCCCCGCCGATCTGATATTGATGACCTATCCTGAGGATAGGTCATCAATACTAAAATCCCAGAGAAGCCCTTTAAAAATCTTGCTTTTATAGAGCAGTGAGTCCCAAACTTCTCCAGGACAGGGAACTGCAGACTAGGTAGAGACCCCACTACAAAAACCCTAACCTTTCCTCCACACCAGTCGCGTCCTCCTTGGTGACATCACCTCTGTGACCATGACCAGGAGATGTCATCATTATGGAAAGCCAAAAATCAAGAACGGCCCAAGCTTGAGATGTGCCCCCACTTCCCCGGAAATGTATTCAGATTAACCCCACCTCCGATCCAGCTGCCAGTCCACCGACTCCCAGAGAACCTGCCAGGCATCGCAGTTTGGCCACACTGATGTGTCTTCTTCCCTTGTGTTTTACAGTAAGAAGAGCGCCAAGCTGAAGACCTCCTACAAGAGAGAGTATGCCAACGTAGGAGTTGATGTTGACCTGGACCTGGCTGGCCCCACTATCTATGGTTGGGCTGTCCTGGGCTACCAAGGCTGGCTGGCTGGCTACCAGATGGCCTTTGATACCGCCAAGTCCAGGCTGGCGCAGAACAACTTTGCCCTGGGCTACACAGCAGGGGATTTCCAGCTGCACACAAATGTGTAAGTATCATGAACCGCCCTATAATGGTGGCGGGTACAACTTTTCTGCCAGCAACAAGATGGGCATCTGCTTCTCTCTGATTAGGAATGATGGCACCGAGTTTGGAGGGTCTATCTACCAGAAGGTCAATAAAGATGTGGAGACCTCTGTGAGCCTGGCATGGAGCGCAGGCAGCAACAACACTCGTTTTGGCATTGGAGCCAAGTACCAGCTGGACTCAAACACCACAATCTCTGTAAGTATGCCACAAGGAATGGCAGCATGCACATAGAAGCGCCATCAGCACATTACCTGCACAGAACCGTCCTTCTGGCTGTGTCTGGTACTGCGGCTCTGCTCCAGTCACTTGCAGCACCAGAGACAGACATTGGCGGCGCTGTGTTGGTCACTCACGTGATACCTCCTTATCTAATGGCCTGTTCTTAAGGTGGTTGGTGGTTGGTGTGCTAGGCTACATGTCTGAGGTAAACGACTCCTCCTCCTATATACTGCACACAGGTATATGATGATGGTGTAGAGCCATATATTTCCAATGATTATACAGATATTCCTGCTTTATTCCTTATGAAATGCCAGCCCAGAGGACCTGCTGTCAGCTCTTGTGCCTATTTCACTAAATACTTGCATTCTTCATGAAACAAAACAAAAAAAATAAAAATTCTAGGGTATTTTTTCTTACAATTGTGTGAATAAATTGACTGCTGGGTGTTATTTGCCTTGCACCTTGAGAATCTCATTAGAGTCTGTGTGAATCGGAGACTAAGTGCTGTTCACATGGGGAAGAGGAGGATTGGAGTGGATCCTAAATCTCAGAAATAAAAGCAGACCTTTTTTCCGCATCCGATCCACATTTTTTGCCTATTCATTTCAAAGGGGCCTAAAAAAATACAGACAACACGCCATGTGCTCTCCACAGAACAGAACACGCCCTTGTCCCTTTTGCGGACAAGAATGGGCATTTTCACATTGGAGCCAGCGGAAATTGCAGGATGCACGTGGCCGGTATCTGTATGTATTTTGCCTTCTGCAAACTGCAGATCCACAAAATACGGTCTTGAGAATGAGGCCTTAAAGGTCACCTGTCGGCAGATTTGTCCCTATGACACTGGCTGACCTGTTACATGTGCACTTGGCAGCTGAAGACATCTGTGTCAGTCCCGTGTTCATATTTGTCCACACTGCTGAGAAAAATGTAGTTATATGCAATGTAATATATGCAAATGAGCCTCTAGGAGCAACGGGGGCGTTACCATTACACCTAGAGGCTCAGCCTACTCTGCAACTGCTGCGCCCTCTGCACTTAGATGGACAGGCCCAGGCAGGCATGATGGTGTTTTCCCTGCCTGACCGTGTCAATCAAAGTACAGAGGGCGCAGCAGTTGCAGAGAGAGCAACTGCTTCATAGGTACAAATCTGCTGATAGATGCCTGTCTTGAATTACTTGAAGGGTGCAACTTGTGCCTCTGCTGCTTCCTCTGAATGTAGAGCACCTAGATCAGTGATGGATAACCTCCAGCACTCCAGCTGTGGTGACACTACAACTCCCTTCATTTCTGTGAAACTCTGAGAACAGCCAAGCACGTGTGCATCTTGGGAGTTGTAGTTTTACCACAGCTGGAGTGCTGGAGGATAGCCATCACAGGCCTAGATCCCTTTGGCACTACTCGAGAGATTTTCATCAATGAAACAGTCTTAGGCCTTATTCACACGTCCGTTGTGTTTATGGATTAGCAAATTGCTTATCCATAAACACACCCGGCCGGCAGCCCCATAGAAATGTCTATTCTTGTCCGCAATTGCGGGCAAGAATAGAACATGCTCTACTTTTTTGCGGAGCTGCGGCCGTAAGATCGGCGGCGCGCTCTGCAAAAATTGATGCGGAGAGCACAGTGTGTGCGCTCTCCGCATCGTTCTGTGCCCCATTCACAGTCAATGGGTCCGCATGTATTCTGCAGAATTGCGGAATACATGCGGACATATATGCGGATGTGTGAATAAGGCCTTAAGAAACCATTGACTAAATCAGGGGTCAGCAGCCAACAGCACTGCAGCTGTGAAGCTACAACTCCCAGCATGCTCCATTCACTTCTGTGGGAGTTCAGAGAACAGCCGAGCAAGTGTGAATGCTGGGAGTGGTCGTTTCACTCAACAGTTGTACTGCAGAAGGTTCCTGACCCCTGGTCCGATCTGGTCCTCGAATCGTGCTAAGCAAACAGGCAGAGCCATTTCATTGTGGAAATCATTGGTGGTTCCAGCCCATGGACTACATAGAGGTGAACCCCTGACACATCTGTCACTGGAGATGCATTTTGTTTTCTCCCTCTAAGTTCTCTGCCTTCTTTTGGATTTTCTTAGGGTACTTTCACACTTGCGTTATTCTTTTCCGGCATAGAGTTCCGTAAAAAGGGCTCTATGCCGGAAAAGAACTGATCAGGCATGTTCCAACGCATTATGAATGGATAGAAATCCGTTCAGTTTTCATCAGTATGCCTTCCGTTCAGTCACTGTCAGGCGTTTTGGGCAGACATAATACTGCAGCGTGCTGCGGTATTATGTCCGTCCAAAATGTCTCATCAGTCGCCGGATCCGGCATTAATTTACCATTGACTTGTATTAGTACCGGATCCGGCATTGCGAAACAACTAAAGGTCAGATCCGTCCTTCCGGTCTGCACATGCACCCGAATCCGTCTACAAATGCTGTCAGTTGTCACACTTAACGGCGGATCCGGCAGGCAGCTCCGACAACGGAACTGCCTGCCGGATCACACTAACGCAAGTGTGAAAGTACCCTAAGGCTCTGTTCACATATGACATGCTCCCAGTGTGAGGTGGAGTCCATCATTAATGCACAGCCGTGACAGGACACGTAATCTTCACAATGTATTCACCTCACTGTTGGTTATGGATTCTCTGCTAACGTCGCTGTTCTTCTTCCTAGGCCAAAGTTAACAATGCAAGCCTGATTGGAGTGGGCTACACACACAGCCTGCGACCTGGTACGTGCCTCAGAGAACAGATGCCACCATTAACCCCTTAGCCACTAGGCTTTTTTTGGGCCTGACAAAGCAGGCATGCAAGACGTTCGTAGCATAAGGACTCTGAACGGCCACAGTAGAACAGTGTATTGTCGGTTGTTTAGAAGTTAACAAAAATTGGCTGTTTTGCTCACAACTAATCATAGTGCAACAAATCTGCCATGTCTGAACATACCCTTAATCTTGATAATTATGGCCCATTAGTGCCAAAGGAAAGGCCAAGTTCACACACTAGGATAGATTAATCAAAACGATTATCGGCTCTCGTTTTTTGGAGGTCCTTTTGCAGATAAAAGCCAGATTCATACGGTCATCTTCTCCACTTTTGCATTGAGCCCTGTGAGAACCGGACACGATTTCATAGCGGAGTGTAATTTTTTTCTTTCCAGGGGTGAAGCTGACCTTGTCTGGACTGATCAACGGGAAGAACTTCAGCGCCGGAGGCCACAAGGTGGGGTTGGGCTTTGAGCTGGAAGCATAACGTGGTAGTAGGTCGTCTGTGAAGATCCACCAGCCCTGACCCTTCTCCCCTCCAGAGACTCCCACGAAACAGATGTGATATCATGTACACACAGTGCTGAGATGTGTCCTGTATCTTAAGGAGCAGAGGTTCACATGGCTGCAGGATCGGACAACACTGCCGCTGGTGGCTACCTCCATGTCCACCTCAATTAGGATCGGCAGATGCGTTTAAATGTCCATAGATGTTTCCTCGTGAATATCTGACTCTTCCCCTCCTCTGGTCTCTCTTCCGGTATTCATTTCCCACATACACTACATGCTAGGTTTAGGAGGCCACATTTTGAAAGCCTAGTTTCCTGGAAGTTTTAGTTCTTTGGTGAATTTCAGTGGTGTACTGTAACAACAGGCCATGGCACCCTAGGTTTCTTACACTACTCTGCTCCCAAGATAGTTGCTTTACCATTGAAGTTGTGTGCTCACATCAGGGTGGAAAAGAGTCCCTGGTCTTTACTGCTCATGTACTTCCGAGAGAAGGAGCAGTGCACGCCCCATTGTCCAGAGTGTCCTCATGAAGTATTGTAATAAAGATGGCCACCTGCACAAGTTCCTGTCTTATTACTGTGTATTAAAGCTTCATCTGCGTGGGGAGAGAAGTACTGTAGCTAGAATGACGGGCAGCACTGGGGTTATTTCGTTTGGAAACGTGTGGCTTGACCTAATAACTATATCAATGCTCAGACTAGAGCTCTCGGAGGGTAGTAGTACTCCTTAAAGGCTATGTACCACCTTTGGTTGTATTTTTTTTTTATGTCTGCATTTTACTGATTTTGGGCTAAAAATAATTTTTTCAATTGATCTTTATTACAAAAATTGAGCCAAAGGGTTAACTTTTTCTAGCTGTGTGACTGGTACTCTAATAAACCTTCTCACTAAATTACTTAAAGGTCATAAACACTTATCTTAAATAAGGACCTAGCTATAATGAGCGTTTAAGAGGTCAGAGAGCAGAGATGAGGAGCCCATCAGATGAGCTGGCTGACTGAGCCGAGAGAAAATTCAGATCCTGCAATTAGAGCATCTCAGCCCTGTACAGAGAAAAGGACTCCATATTTTTAATAAAGATAAATTGAAAAAATGTTTTTTTTTTAGCTTATAATGAGTACAATGCGATAATAATTTTAAAAAATGCCCCCAAAGGTGCACATAGCTTTTAAGCCCTCATGCACTCGACCATGTGTGTTTTGTAGTCCTCAAATCGCGGATTCTGCATGCCTTTTTTTTTTCTCCCAAGTTCCTGTAGAAATGTCCCATCCCTGTCCGCAAAACGGACAATAGGACACGTTCTTGTTTTTGCAGGACCGCGGAACGTACATACACATCTTTTGCGGCCCCAATTGAAATGAATGTGTCCGCATCTAATCCGAAAAATGTGGATCGGATGCAGACTGAAAATATGGTCGTGTGCATGAGGCCTTACAGAGATCCAGCTTGTGGTGAGATTCTTACAGGCTATGCTCCCTGGGAGAGTTATCCAAATTAATTCTCCAATAGAAGAAAGAAAACTCTAGTGCCACCTGTAGGTAAGTCAATGTCTGACCCTATAAAGAACCAAACTGGTCAGAACAGAGATCTTTCATACCCAATTTGACTTCCACAATATTTACAGCAAAGAATGTTTCTCCGCCACCCCATCAGTAGGACACATGACTAGTGTACTATACTGTATGTTAATAGCAGGATCTGTCCCTTACCAGATCACCAATTTCACTTGAGCTTGTTGGGTCCGGGAAGTGCGCTCTATGTGCTGGATGCATTTCCCAGACACTGAACGGATGTATGATGCTGTGAATTCCTATCTGACCGTGGGTCTACTGCACTGTACTCTGAGCATTATGTGACAATTGTACAGGGGCCCCAAGGTCAGACAGGAAATGATCATGATGCAATAAGTTTTGTCAGAGGACCGGGAAAGGTGGCGGTCACTCGTTTTTCCAGAACCAACGCACTCGTGTGAAACTGGCCTATGACACTGGATGCTGTCAGAGGGGAGGGAGAAGTCATCTGCTAGAGTCAGAGAACTGAGCACAGCAGCAGAAAAACGTGAACGTACAGAAATCAGCCCTTACCTGTCACTGAGCCCACATAAAGGCCACTCTGTCATACAAGGTACATGTAGGTCATGAAGGATATCAGGAGAACGGTTTATTGTGCAGCTATAATGTACAGTAATCACCATTCACATGAAATAAATAATCCCAATATTCAATCTCCACCCCGATAAAGCACACCGCCTGCAGCTCCAGACTCTGCAGAAGGAACCTTATACTACAACCATTACTGTGGGAACTAAAGGGACACGTCCACTACATTTTTTTAATCGCATATTAACAACATACGTGAACCTTGTATGCAATTTTTTTTTTTTTTAAAGGGATGATTTACTCTTATAAGTTTCTGTCCAGAGTCTTTTAAGAACATCTGTCAGCAGAACAAACCACTCGGTGCACTCTTGTTCCTCACGCATCTTGATTAACAGGTCCAGGCAAGATGACTATTCAGGAACTTGGTCCTGTCACTCAAGAAGGCAGGCAGCGGAAGCAGGAGGAGCAACCGTGCAGTGGCGGAGATAGTCCCTCGTGCACTGAACTGCTCATCAGCATATATATTAAAAGGACGTTTTCTCATTAATAAAGCAGGTATGCTTTTCATCAGCAGGACCATCCATACCAGGGGATGGTTCACAGGGTTGATATTGCTGACAGATGCTTGATAACCAGTTTCAGATGAGCTAGTTCTTTGTAGGCCGGTGGTTTCCCAGCCTGAACTCTGCTCCTATGGAAGGACCTCACGGCATTGTAATGATTTATAATGCTGTGTGTCCCTGCCCAACATCAGCGGTTACGAATTGTACTGACATAATGCTGTCAGTACAGTTCATTACAGCCTATGTAGGGCAGAGATACGCCCTACATACAAGTCCTCTCACGGGAGCAGAGTTCAGGACGAGGAATCATGCTTCCACACAGAGCGTGTTTACCGCAGAGAACTCATTCGTCTAAAACTGGCCTTACTCTCTAAACCTTTACCATGGCAGAAAGGATCACTTAAAGGGGTTGTCGATTTCAGGAAGAAATTGACAACATAGGGCCAGGTAAAGCTACATGCACAGGACAGTACAAAACAGCCATTTTCAGATTGCAGTCTATGGGACTATTCACATAGCTTTTTTTTTTTTTATGGCCAGTGAATAGTGGCTGTCAAAAAATAGGACGTCTTATTTTTTAACGTTTTCAAGTCCAGACGGACCATGTTGCAATCAATAGGACTGACTGTTTGTACTTAGATGCAGACATCTGTTAAACCCAGACGTGAGTAGTCCGTGGTAATGCGGGCTGGATTTGTTCTTTACAGCCGGAGCGCACGGCATCATAGCAACCAACTCCGGCTGTGAAGAACAAATCCAGCCCGCATTACCACGGACTACTCACGTCTGGGTTTAACGGACGTCTGCATCTAGCCTTAGACAGAAGAGCATTTGTTTCATGGCCGGTAAAAACGGGAACAATATGGCCTTTTAGGCTTTAAAAAAATAGCTCATCCACTTGCACGTGTGGAGGCAGTAGCTCCTCTCGATTGAAATAGACCAGCGCTCAGTGTGATGACATTACCGATTGCTCATGCTGGGAGTGCGCTGAGATGTCATCACGCTGATCGTAGGTCTATTTCAATCAAGAGAGGAGCTACTGCCTCTACATGTGCCACTATGGGGGGCATTATTAGTGCAGGGGTCAATATCGGGAACATTATGGGCCATCATGGGGGACATTACTACTGCTGGGGGCCACTATGGGAGACAATATTACTGCTGGGGGCCACTATGGGGGACATTATGTGTACTGTGGGCACAGCGGGGATTGGGATTCTTATTTTAAAAAAAAGCTAATGAAATTGATCAATTTTTCATGGCTATTTTTAACGACTATGCAAATTGGCCATTAAAACTGACAGACGGACAGTAAATGGATGCACAAATGGTTATGGCCATTAAAAATCTGACATGTAGCCCAAGTAATGATCACTTCTTTATTGCAAGCAGATCCCCTGTGTTGTCCAATTTCCTCCTGAAACTGGACAACCCCTTCAACACGGTCTGTCAGACCACTAGTGAAACCAGGAAGGAGTGAGGGGTGGTGACCTGCCTCCCCCATGCTACCCCTGTAGTGTGGCTGTTCAGGGCTTCTCACAATCCATTCCAGTCCTCTGACTACCTTTATTACCATTACTTTCCTCTCCATTTGAGAACTTTTATCTGTCTGTGTTTATTGATGCATTTAATTTTTGATGGCATAATACTAAATAAATGTAAAACATTCTATGAATATATATAAACCACATTCTGGTGGAAATGTCCCTTTGAATGCCCAGGATGTTTATGTGCAAAATAACAGCCCCCGACAAAAACCTTTACCAGATGCCATATTTTGGGGGTTTTGTACACCACTTGCCTGGACCACAGCCAGTGAATATCCAATATTAGTGTATTAAATAATAAGCACCTGATTATTACTTGAGTCAGGTCTTCTATATGAGAGAAGCTGAGTTTCAGTAATAAGCGGGACTCACAGGCTTTCTCTGTGTTTGGGTAGAGGAAGCGGGACTCACAGGCTTTCTCTGTGTTTGGGTAGAGGAAGCGGGACTCACAGGCTTTCTCTGTGTTTGGGTAGAGGAAGCAGGACTCACAGGCTTTCTCTGTGTTTGGGTAGAGAAAGCAGGACTCACAGGCTTTATGTTTGGGTAGAGGAAGCAGGACTCACAGGCTTTATGTTTGGGTAGAGGAAGCGGGACTCACAGGCTTTATGTTTGGGTAGAGGAAGTGGGACTCACAGGCTTTCTCTGTGTTTGGGTAGAGGAAGCGGGACTCACAGGCTTTAGGTTTGGGTAGAGGAAGCCGGACTCACAGACATTTTCTGTTTGTGGACGGAGGAAGCAGGACTCACAGTTTTTTTTTTATGTTTGGGCGGAGGAAGCAGGACTCTTAAGTGTGGGCAGGGGGATGAAGGACTTACGCTTTTGATACGAGTCCTGGCAGCATAGGAACGGCATTTTATATAATACTGACTCAAGATTTCAAAGGGTATTCACATCTCAGACTTTGACGGCATATTGCTAGGATATGCCACCAATGTATGAGATGGGTATAACCCTTTAAGAGAATTGGCTGAGCATCGCCCCCTCTATCCTAAGCTGCCCTCAGCAAGGTGACCGGACAGAGCCCCTCAACCATCTACAATGTGTATTGTAGCCCTTCATTACAAACATGCCTGGCTGATGCTCATGCAAACATAACACTCTAGCTACATGTATCTAAAAAGTAAAAAAATAATAATCACACATCATACCCTCACTCTCCGCTGTTCTATAACTCTGCATCGATAAGACAAGGCCTTCTTATCCTCGTATAAGATGTGAATGAAGGAACGCATTTTCAAGATAAGCAGAAATCAACAATTTACTTTCAAGCCCCATGTGGTTCACAGCTTACACGGGCTTTGTGTGCTCAGGCATGTCATATTTAGTCAATATCAACCACTGTCATTATCAAAGTAAAAACCATAACTTACTAAAACAAAATAATAAAAACACACAAAAATACTCCACGTCATTCGTATGGATGATGAGCGTCGGTTCGCGCTCCTATAACTGTTAACAGGATGCCTGAACAATGAGTGAGGGAACCTAAAGGAAAATCTGCAGCCATCAGTAATATATTCTGTTTTATAATGGCCTGTGTCTCCTGTAACCAAAGGCCAATCTAGGCTTTAAAGTTGACCTCTCAACTCTCCTGACTTGCCTGATGCTTGTATATCCCATCAGATAGTCCTGGCACATCGTTGAACTCTGCATTGTGCTGCTACTCTGTTATTCCTCCTGGAACTGTGTGAGTAAACGGATTCACCCTTTCAATTAGGAACACGACTGCCCCGTCTGACACTGTCCAATGAGTGTTTATAGCGCAAGACGGTGTACAATAGACCTGATTGACAGGGGAAATGGTAATGCCCAGATGTCAACATTTTCATATCCAGGAGGAATAACAGGGGATTGGGTACGATGCAGCATTCTAATTAAATGTGCTCCAGATTTGGGATTACAAGTACTTACATAGACATGTCGGGAGCCGGTCATCTTATACTTATCTACAGTCACATGATTTGGGTTAAAAAGTATCCATGAGGAGCCATGTTGTTGGTGGATTCCATGTTCCGCGTAGGAGGCTTTCGTTAAATAACACGATTCTTATGTAACAGCTTTACATGCTATATACCTAACTACTATCGCTTGCACAGCTTCAGTATCACACAATACACTCTCTTCTGGGTCACATCACAATCTGTATCACTATAGAGCGGTCGCTGACGTCCCTGATCTTGCAGTGCTCAGCGGCCGGCTTTCACTCGCTGCGATCCTTGGGTTCGCGGTATTTATACTGGATGTAATCGAAGATGTCTTTCTCGCTGTCTATAGGAAGAGGTTCACCTGCCAATCCTGAGAGGAAAAATAAAGGAGGATATTAGGTTCTACTTATAGGAAACTGCTTCCAAAAAGTCCATAATTACACTGTAATTGCCACTGTGGTGAACGTCACCTAAGGTACTGAAATCCATGGAGGTTTAGGGCAGTCCTCATGCATTTCTGAGTGCCCTGGTTTAGTGGTCACTATAGGCCGCAGGCAGGTGACCTCTATGGACAAGCTACTGCCGACCCATACACATGTCCACCCCTGCAGAAGTACATGTCATCTCAATGGATCCATAAGTAAGACTGCACTACTCACTAAGACTTCTTAGTTGGTCCAAAAGGTGGCGGTGCCAGCAGTGTTGGGCCCTAGCCTGCTGGGCCCCAGTTAGGAAAAAAGAGGAAGAGATGACCTCGGCACTCAATGTTACTTCAGGGTTTATTCACCAATCATGCATGATTGGTGAATAAACATTTACATAGTTACATAGTTAATACATTTGAAAAAAGACATAAGTCCATCAAGTTCAACCAGGGGATAGGTGACAGGTGGGGATGCGAATCCCAGATGGAAGTAAGACTCAGATTTCTACACGTTTTCATAAGCATTAATGTCATTTACTTTTAAGAATTCATCTAAATTAGCAATATGTAACC